>CAJPEX010002610.1:0-37275 GCA_905338405.1 Notodromas monacha
CAATCAGGTGGCACGTACATAATTCACGTGATTCGAAAAATCCCTGCGCTGCCACAAAACTGTCCCAGTTCTTATCTCCTCCTCTCCCCGCGCTTCCGGAGATCCTCAGGAAGCGGGAACACTCGGAACTGTCCCCATCTGCGGCTGACCCGATCCCTATCCCCTCCTTGTTATGTCTTACGTGTGTGTGAGAGAGATAGAAAGAAGAAAATGAATGAAGAAAGAAAGACTGGAAATGGAAAAGGAAATAAAGAAAGAAAGAGGGGAAGAAGATATAAAGCATATCGAAGATATAAAGATATAAGATCTATAAAGTATCGGAGGGGGGGGCGGAAAATTTAAGCTTACACAAAATACTTTTGTTCATAGGTCATTTCCTGAAGAATAGCATACGTAGTTCCTTATAGTGAAACATATTTTATTCCTGGTTCTTCAATGGGTGCTTCCATGTAGAATCTCTGCTTTCAACACCATTTCGAACAGCAAGCTCCATCAATGGCAGCTTTCATATTGGACTTTCAAAATTTAAGAAGCACTAAATGTGGGGAGTAATTTCGTACTATCGAATGCAAAAACATAAGCCTTCATGGAAGGAGAAAGAAAAACTCGCATGAAATCCGCTTCGAGCCTTAATGGAATATTTAACACTTCCGCTCCCGCAGGGTAAAATTGCTATATTATTCACTAAATGAAATGAAACGACATTTTAGAACACCCACTTATCATTTTTCCTGCGCACTAACTTTTTGATTCCTCGTGGAATCAACAGAGAATTCTCAAGATGCGTCGTTTTGTCACAATCGAATCCGTAATCCTTCGAAGTTGGAAGTGCTGAAGAGTTTTCTAGATTTCAGATCTGAAAATTCTAAATTTCCAGCAGAGATCCTGGGAATAACTCCAGCCTGCTTCACTCAGCTTTACCACCAGTAACTCTTTGTAAAGTTATTCTCGAAAGAAACCCGAAGTCGCTGTAGAGAGTTGCTGACTTATTCACTGTTTTTCCAGGACCAGAAAAAAAAAACTTCGTTACATGAAGAATATGGCCGCAAATGAGAATCTGGGATACGGGCTATTCGAAACTGGACTGATGAGACAGGTCCAATTTGATACATGTTCAATTTGAGAAAAGGCCCAATTCGAGACGGGATCATTCAGAGGCAGCAAAAATAATTAAAGCCTTCTTAACCGTCATTCTCTTGTATTCGTAACCTTTTTTTTCAAAACCTGCATAACTCTTAATCCATCACATATTATTTATCAAAAATATGAGCTTATACAAAATGGATCATGAGAGAGATGAAAGCAACCAAAAGCTGATTTTTTTCAAAAACTTAAAAACAAAACCAAAAATATCGTAGTTCTGCTCATGGGATATTCACTGCATCATTCTCCCCACAGTACTCACACGAAATACAATCACCACAAATGTAAAGAAGCATTCAAAGTGATATGAAACTGATTTCGCTCACAAAACTGTCAATTAGACCTTAACTCAAAATGTTTTGAAATATCCCGAATATAGTCCTTGATCCACGAAATTCTTGCAATGCACCGATAATCAAACCGGATTAGTCAGTGCAAATCAATGCCGTTCTGCGATACTGTATTTAGGGGCCGCATATTATCCGGACCCGGGTGCTGATCCTGCAGCAGGCCGCGAGTGACCCGCCAGAAGTCGCCAACGGGGGTAACAGAGAAACTTCACAGCCCCGGTTGTCATTCCTCAACCCCGCACGCGGGATTTTTTTTTCTCGTTTTCATCCCGTCGAATTTCGTCGGTACGACGCCGGAAACCAAGACGGGGCTCGCATAAAAAATTCAACAACTTTCTCATGTCTTCCCTAAGATGACCGCGACTCACGGAGTTCTCCATCTCAGACACGGGCTGAATTAGGTTCATCAGCAGTCTCCCGTCAGCCACGATTTGCCCGGAAGTTATTGTTCCGGGTTGATCTTTCTTCAGCTGGTTCCTATAGTCGTGAACGCGTTACTGTGAGAGACTCATCACTGACCTTCGCAACAACCCATGACTTCGAACCCCTTCGCTCTTCAATGTATACCTTTATCCCTGAATAAGAGAGAAACTGAGTTCACCGTTTCATTCTGGAGGAACGGTGCCAACATTTTTAGGGAAGTTTGGAGAAAAGCTTCATGTCGTTAATCCCCTTTTATCCCTGAATCTAAAAAAAATGAAATGCACAGGTTGATCATTTTTCCGCTGGGCGCATTAGCAAGAACCAACATAGCTCCTCGCATCAGCTTTTTGATCTTGAACAGAAAAAGCGTGCTCGAGAGGAAGTCCAAACAGCCCAATTTTCGCGACAAGGTTTTTCCTTCACTCAACGAAACTTGTTGCAGCTTCAGCTTTCATGCGAATACTTCAATCGGGCTTCACATCGTTACATCCATCGAGTATTCCGCTGGGCGGCAGCAATATGGCTGATGGCGGGGTTCTGGACAAGGCGAGAAGATCTCAGATTTTCTTCGCAGGGATACATCTGGTCGGGTGAGATGCCCGTTTTTGGGATCTGCGAAATCCCCTGTTATTATTTTTTCTTTCAAAGAATCAATATTCGTCCAAATGCGTCCCAAACAAATCAATACGTGTGCGCATAGGGATTTTTTTTTTATCGACGGTAAAGCCTTCATGAAATTGGAAACCATTTTTCTGTGACTTCTGAAAATTTTGAGACAAATTACGGCGAGTAAATTCTGAGTGCTTAAACGCGTTTCAAGAATAGTAGAATTTGTTTGTACTTGAATCAGCTGTGAAGGTTACACCTCTTCACTGCAGCGCGTTGGAATGATATACAGTACTGTATTTCGCGAAGGGGCTACTTGAGGAGTATTATGCATCTAATGAGCAGGAATCGGCACTCGGAAGAAATCGATTGAACCTCGCAATGTCACTTGAACTCACACTTCACGTCTGTTCCATTCCTTTACATCAGATATCCCCATTTCAGGGGTCGAATTTAACTTTTTTTTGTTTCTGCCAGCTGCGTGGATTTCTGATATTCTGCAAAAACATGCGAAGCGATCTCTGAAGCTACTTAGAATTCATGACTATAGGCAGCAGCGCTCGCTTATGCAAAAAAGCACACGTCATCTATCTTCAGAATCGTACAAATTGACTTTTGAGCCGGCTGTTATTCTTGTTTCGCTTATTTCTTATTTTTAGGCTATTAAACTCTGGACTAGAGAGATTCCGAATGTTTTGTGAATTAATTAATTCAACTACTGAACTACAGTATTTTGAAATTCTTGACGACATCGTTCGTCAACAGTTTTTCTGCTGGCGTTGAATTCTTCCTTTATTTCTTTAAAGCGAACATTTGCTGACTGCATGCTTTTAAAAATTGCAGTTCAGCACGCAGTCCTTGACATGGTGTTGTACCAATTCATTATATTACGGGTTCTTTCAATAGATACGGCGGCTTCTTCAGCCATTGAATGGATGATAAGACTTTTATTTCTACTTGTAAAGCACACATATATGGGGTGCTATGCGACTTCCGGGAATTTTTCCAAGACTAACTTGGCACGCATCCAATAGAATTGTCAATTCGGTCGAGGATTTGCAGACCAGTAGCTGAAATATCCACAGTAAAATACACTGCACTGTATTTGTTTGAGAGGTTAATTTAAGCAGTGTGCTGTTGGATCATATAGTGCCAAATAATCCGGACTTCGATCTCACGTGGAGCGTAAGGGCTTATTGTCTCATTTTTTTCACATTTGCGAAAAGACTCGAAAATCTTGGCGGGTTTTGGCACCATAAAAGCTATGCAACGAATAATAACTTCAAGCACTGAGTGGGTGCATTATTCAGTTTGAAAAGATGAATAATTTCTAATAATTTATTTATTTTTGTTCTCGTTTGGTCAGAGGAAAAGATTTCCTAGTTGACTTTGATCGACGTACTCGAAGGTGAAAATGATAAGGAAAGACAACCAACTACTTCCGGTGCATTCAAAGTTCCTGCGGAACTTGAGGGTTGAGGCCGACCGGTTAAAACTTCCGTTTCTATACGCCGGTACCTCCATCCAGCTTCTCCTCGTTACCCCGGGCATTCAGTCAGGTTATCGCAATATCGCGGATAAGACCCCTGAACAACGCGAGACAACCTCGGTTTCCGTTCAATGGGTTTCGCTGGAGATTGGATGCGATGGATTTTAGAGGAATCTCGCGGTAACGCCCACGGCTTTGCTTCTATACGCTACAGCACGGAATGGTTTTTTTTTTCCTTTTTCGGATACCTACATACACCACAGCCGGGCCTCTAGAATGCAATTTAAACCGGATTGTGCGAATCGAGAAATGCGATTGGAACAGCGACGCCATGATCTGATTGATCTGATTCCCTAGAACGATGAATGCTTCCAGCCAGCCCATGTCTAGCCAAGATTCAGATCGACGCCTCGATCCGTGCCCGTGTTATTATTTGTTTTTTTTTTTCCTACCTAAATAATTTGGAAGAACCGCTTCAGTCGGTTTTTTGTCGTTGTTGTCGTGTGGCTCGGATTCCAATTTCTTTCGGGGTTAGGGCCAATAATAGGAAAACGCTGGGGCTTCGGGACAGATAACCGGTGGGTATATGATGGGATTAATCAATCAGGCACTGGATGCATGCGGTGCGTGACGAGACTCGACATGATTCCGTTGCAGGAATCCAGAAGCCATCGAAACGATAGACAGAGACCCCCGGAATTGATCATGGCCGGATTTCCTCCTCGGCTAAAAGCATTCCACCCGGGGGTCCTGCAGGACATCCCCGGGACATTGTTGCGAGACACGAGAACTCACCAGGGGTTCCGGGAATTGTTCGCCGGCGTGCGCGTGGACATGTAGTCGTCAAACTCGTGGAGTATCAGGGATTCCAACTCGATCGTGATTGCTCCCTCCGCCACACTTTCCAGGCCCTTGACGACCTTCTCCTGCATGCCCCATCCGTCACTCGCAATCCAATGGAAGGGCTTCTTCAGGAACCCAGTCTCCGTCAAGTATTTCGCAGCTTGCAGGATGCCCCTGGGGGGGAGGAAAAGGAGAAAACAGTGTATCAGCTGATCGAACCCGAAGCCGTAGTGGCAGCGATTCCGAACTCTGCCGAGATGTGCACAGTGTGTCCGTAAAAGAGCACACTCCATCGGTCGGGCTTCGTCTGCATCATGGGGGGTAAATGAAAGCATCGCTATTTTTGCGGTGACCGACATTATGCCAAGTGTGTGAGTGTGTGTGTGTGTGCGTCTGTAGAAAGCTAGCCCGGGATACTGCAAAGAAGTACAGTACTGTACACAGCGGTAATTCTTAAAGGGGATAAAGTGGGTCCCGCCCGGGATGCGGACCTAATTGGTGCCTGGACCTTGTCCTCATGTATCAAAGCATCGGTATGTCGGATCACGTTCTCCAATCGACTTGAAACATATTTGATTGGTTCTCATGTTCATAAAAAATTAGGAAAGAAGTCCCCAAAACTTGAATTTGATTTTTCTCAACTCCAGAAAAAGAAAGAGTATAAGCCCGAAATTGATCCGTTTTTATTATGGATTAAAGTATTTTATGATTATTTGTTTTAATTTTATGTAGATTATCCCAACTTTCCTGAAAAAACAATTTCTGATGCTTATATTTTTTTCCTTTATTAAAATGCAAATTTTTCGATTTTTTCATGATAAATCAACATTCATTGAAATACATTTTTTCAATTGTTTCTCTTAGATTTGGAAAAGTGTCTGTTTCTCTCGAGACATTGTCCAGGTGTCGGAACAAATTCTTTTGAAGTGTGAAGTGTCCCATGAATCGGATTGTCCGTATTTTGATTTTCCAGAGGCAACCTTACTTGACTCTGTTGTTTATTTCGTGTCAGCCCGTCGCAGCCCACGGAAAATATTCAAACGGCAGGTAAATGGAATTCCTGCTACTTTTGTAAATATTTGTTTTATTCAAATCGTGGTGAAAACTGGCAGTGCCACACTCATCTCAATTTTAATATTGCGCTCAACTCCTCCGGCTTCATGCAGTAGATGAAAGTGTGAGTGGCAGAACGAAGCAGTACTGATGCCGCCCACCAACCCGTTTCCACGAGATGCAGTTTCGAGCTTCTGTTATACACTTTTTTCTTTTCTTTTTTTTGTGCAAGCTTCATTCGGTGGATTTGACGAATAAAAATACACGCCGGTGTGAAGTGTGACTGTAATTGATGGGGCTGTTTTAAAAACGGGATGCAGTTTAGCGCGTTGTGCTGTTCGCATTGCCTCGCCTTGCATGCTTCATCCTCTCGTTGAAGGATTTTCAGCAAGCAGCAGCTGAGGAATTTCGTTTAAAGACAACCCGCGTTTAACAGCAATAGTTCTTCGTCGTTCCAACGTGGTAAGTTATACTTTCCTTGCATTAGCGCTTCAATGACGGGGAAGCATTCCGGGGATAAATACAGGATCCTTCCCTGCACATTTCCAAGGGCACTGGACGCAGTCAGCGCCTGTCACTGCGAGACATTTGTCAGAGAAGAAGACGGGCACGATAATCGCTGATGTTCCCATGCAGTGGGGTAATCCTTTATTTTGCCCGGTACCGCGGCTCTAGTACTGGATTGAAAACTTTTATGACGGTATTTAGGGATTCATGGGTACGTGTGCGGAAATGGGCGATTCGACAGGGGCAAGGGGCGATGATGTCCGGCACCCGACAATACTTCCCTGCCTGGGGCCGGCACAAGCAACGAGTCCCATCATCGCTCATTCACTTTGCCTCGGCCGGGATCACAAGGGTGTCCGAGCAAAAGTTTCTTGCTACAATGATTTCCAATATTGCGCCATATGGGCGGGACCCACGGAATGCCGGGATATCCCGCTGACGTGGAACCCGTTTCCTTCGGGGTCCGGGAGTCTCATTCATCCTGGCCAGCAGGAGTGCACAGTGTTCCCGGGGACGTGAGGCGACTTTATCGTATCTCGCGGGATAATCTTTTTCCAATTCCCGATGAAGTTACACCCGTGTGCCGGCTAATTGAGCGTGCTTTCATATCTTAATTCTTCCTCACTGCTCGGCTTGATTTCCCCAGCTGCTGCCGCCCACACCCACCTTTTGCTCCGTGCTTTTCGGGTCGTGGGCTGAATGAAAAAAGGATTGCTTTCTTTCATCTCGAATATGCGAGGCAGACGAACTCGTGCGAGAAATCTATTCTGTTTCATCAATCGCCTCTCCTCGACCTCATCCCGGGCCTATATAGGCTGGGTCTACCGCATTACGGCCTGAAAGTTTTCCAAAGAGTCACGATTAATTGACTGAGCGATGCTTGAATATGGGAACGAAGGGAAGGAAAAGAACCCTCCGCAAAAGGTTCCTCTTTTACGACCCAGCACTAGCTGCGGCAATACGGGAGAGATCGTCATTGTTCCAAGGACTAGAATAATGTGAGGCCGAGCTCGAAGCGAACTGGGGCGGTTTCCTTGGTATCCAAAATCTTGTTGATCAATGAAGGTTTCCTTATAGAGCTGGTTCGGAGGGGTTGATAGCGGGAATAATGATCGTCAGGTTATACCCCTAGCTAGTCGAAACTCAGAACGTACATGATGGCCGACATAATTTTCCTTCAAAGAATATGTCAAGTCGTCTTATTATTATTTTTTTTCCTTTCGTTGTTTTTGCTTTCGAGTGTAAGACTTTTCGCAGTCACTGGCTGCACGATGTCCAAGATGATTTTTCGGCATGTGGCACTGCTGTATGTGACCTTTGACCTTCGAATTACACGAAGTTCAGACACGTGTTAACGATATCGAGGACGAAGCAGTACCTAAAGACGACACTCGCAGGGATTCATGAGCATATTTACGGTATGTTCCATGTCGCATACGCATCGAAACGCATCAAAAGAAGGCATTTATACGAGCAGAACAAGACGGCGAGTCATTCGCAGATCATAACGGATGCAATAAAAGTGGATGTAGCTCGAAGTAAGACAGTCAGTTACGGAAGTAGGAATTCCCTCACCTCGCGTCTTCCATCCTCGTAAAAATAATGACAGCAGTGGCCATATTCTTGCTAGATATACTTTTCACGATGTCCACGAAGACGCTATGGTTCGCGTGATGCGGCACTTTTTCCGCAATGGCGATGCACACGTTCCGCTGGGCAGCGACTCGCTGAAATGCCTCTATCCCTGCCTCGCCGTATGATCCTGACGGGAAATTCAAAACATTCACACGTTGTCATATTTGAAACGCTCAGAACCGGACGAACTAAATGAAACGAGGGAGAACAAGACTCGGAAGTTTCATTTGTCATCATCGAGACCCCCTTCTTTTTTTGGACTAGGTTTGAGACAATGAAGCCAGTTTGAGTTACCCCTCGGTAACTCAAACCTCCCTAATCGAACACCTCCCCGAGTCGACTTTTCTTTTTCAAGTCCACATCTGAATTCCCTCGAAAACACATGTTTTAATAACCCTTCTAACTCAAAGCCTTTTCCTATCAAGCCTGGTAACTTAATCGAGGCCTTATTTCTGGCCATTATTTCCTTGACACAGGTAACATAAAACAATAAAAACATGAGCTTCATGGGCTTTGAAACAAAGTGAAAGACCAATTAGACAAATAAACCCTTGCTGCCAAGTTCAGCATCCCCTGTGTCAACTCATTTCAGAGGTAATTTAAGGTTCAGAATATCGTCATTTACGAAATTGCAAGAATTCCTATTTTCCTCTCGACAAAAATGCTTGTTTCCCTAATTACTCCAAATCTCCCTTGCTCCAATTTTTGGCTGGTCCTTTGAACTTCGACTTAGATATTTTCCAGTGTACATGCTGAATGTACGGAGCAAATTATGCCTTTTGTCTTACCTGACATATACTGAGGGAATTTTTAAACATTTGGGATTGAGGTAATGGTTTGACAGATAACCTTTGAGATCGTGTCATAATGTAAGTGCATCCGCCTGAAACATGTTAAGAATACGATTTTTATGCAACATGGTTTTTTACTTTTGCATAGCATTTTGGTTTTCTGTCTGAAGCATCGGACTTTGCACTGTTTACCAACAATCGACGTTTTCAACAATGCCAGTTCATTTTTACTCTTTGCATGAGGTTAAAAACTGTCTGCACAAATCTGTATCTGTAGAAGTGTGCATGAACACTCTGTCGTGGCTCATTCTTGGTCTAGCCCGGTTTAGAAGAGTTTTGCTAAAAATATAGGAAGATATACGTATCACCAGCGTATATTGTATGCAAGTACTGTAGAGTCCATTAATTCGATACAACACCTTGGTAATGAAATATCCTCTTCAATAGTTGTTTCATTATTCAATTTGGAAGTAAAGAAAGTAAATACTTTAGAACTCTGTACATATTGTTTTTGGCGGAAGAGTATTTTTTTTTTCAGTAATGATCACAAAAGTTGACAAATAGGATCAAAATGACCACGAAACCTACAGATCGAAGCGGTTTGCTTGAAATAATGCACAACCTTTCCGGGGTTTTTAGAGTTTTCCTGTGTTGACCGAGTTGACCATCAAGAAATGATCATGGTTTCCGGAAACTGAGTACTGTTCTGCACGTTGCAGTTTTGCTGTACTCCACTCACCTTCTGAACTGATTGTAGACACGTAGGACCAGTTGAAGGCCTGCACGATGTCGACGAGTGCCATGGCTTGATACGTGTCCGGTGGGACTGTGCGAGCAAAGAGTTCGTAACGAGTTTTGTCCGACAGTGACGGTGACGTGGACGCGGGTGACACTTGTGAGATACCAAACAGGCGCAAGAGGTTCGCCACTTGCATCGACACCGAGCTGTACGAGCCGCCAACGACGCCGACGATGGGCATCGACCTGAATACGGCGCTTTTCGGCATCGGCTCTGACCCATCGCGACACCGGAAGTCCGACACGTCGACGGAGTTGATGGATGCACGTATGAAGTCGAGACTCTGGAACAATCCGAGCGGGTCGAGGCAAGCATGAAAAACTTATAATTCTCGAATCGTTGGCATCTTGAGTTACGCAGTTGTTTTTTTTTTTTTCAACTGCAGCCTAACCCTATGTCTTTTCATTCATTTTAGCATGGAACGAAGCTATTTTTTTTATTTTGGAGGTTGCAAAACTTCGAGAAAATAACATCAGCGTTCGGATCACCTGGTAATTATAATTATTTTTCCTCTCGTGTGTTGAATCCTGACTTTCAATTAGGTAGAAAAAAATGTGCCTTGTAGGAAAGCTCAAGAAAGACGGAGTTTGCTATGTACAGTATTACGAACTTTCCGGATATCCATCGTATCGGAGCAACGAGAAATCATAGATCAAGAGGCCACAGCCATTAGGTAAAATATACTGTGTATATTTATGCATGAGGGTTGTCCAACTTGGATGCGACCTCTGATATTTCTAGAGCAGGTGTGATTGTAAAAAAAAAGTATGACATAATAGCCCATGATTTTCTAATCTTTCAGGATTTTTTCGGATTAGCTAAAAAGTTGTTCAATTTACTGCATGATGATGAATGAAAACTTCTCGGTTACAACTAGAATTATCTTCTCATGACCTAGTGTGCTACAAATTTATCATCCCAGCAACAAAAAATAAGTAAAATTTTTCGTTGTTTTACCTGTTATCTTTTCTACGTTTGAGATAATGAATAAAACAAAAATTCACATTTTTTTTAGCTAGCCTAACAATTTTTTTTAGCTATCCTTTTACGCGGGCGGAGAACTCTGGCTGTAACTTTAAGTGGATAGTTTTCTTTTATCATCATGCAGTAAACAAATAAACCTTTTCAAAAATCCGAAAAAACCCCAAAACCCCAGAACGTCATGCTGGGCTATATGTCATGATTATTATTATTTTTGTTTTCACAATCACGCCTACTTTAAAATATCAGAGGCCGCGTTCAACCGGGACAACCCTCGTCTATGCATGCAGAGAGCACAAAAGGACAAAGCAGGGGGGCTCACCTGATTCAAGGCATACGTGTCCATGGAGCAGGAGTCGAGGATGTGAACCCCCAGTCGGATGTGCTTGAGCAGTCCGGGGTCGTCGTTGATCTTGTCGACGGCGAACAGCATGGCTTCCAGCCTCTGAAGACCCCGGTCGTAGAATTTCTCTCCGCAGGACGACTGTCCCTTTTCGTGGATGGGGAACAGGCCGCCGAGGCGGACGTCGCCGCTGAGCGTCACGCTGTTGTCGCCGGTCGCCAAAAACGACGCCGCCACCAGGAAGACCCCGACGAGGACCAGCGCAGTCAGCATGGGCTCGTGCAGGCCCCTAGAACCCATTTCGCAGCCGATCACCGGGTTTTCGACGCAAAATAAAAATAAATTAACCGAACGATTGCCTGGATTTTCACCGCACTAGAGCATGGTCCCTCCACTGCGCTGTGGAGTGGGCCGGTTCTTGACGAAACCTGAGAATAATTCACGGTGGAGCATCAGAAATCGAAGTTTGGTTTTGCTCTTCAAAAAAAATGCCTGAGCTTCGTTTTCAGGTTTCTAAACGAAACACCATCTGAAATTTCATTTTATTTTTCTAATAAGGAGTTCATCCTCTCAACTTATCTTTGCGCAGCAGACGGTTTCTGGCGTGAATCGTTAATAAGCCCATTGAAAAAAAATGATACAGTATTAGTCCTACAAGTAGTCTTCACTAGAGGGTTCATTCCAATAAATAAAGAATCAGGGTTGATTATCAAATTACTGTAAATGAGACATATTTTCCGAGATTGTGTTCCAACACATCACGTGTCCACCCTAGCATATACCACGATGATATTTTTCCTTGGGGAATGCAATTGCAAAACAGTGTTATACGCACCGCAAAATTAATCAGTGCCAATTGCGATTGCTGGTGGTTACATACAGAAATAGATGGTGAAATGCACAAGACACGCACATCATTCGCGGTATAATCATCGGGTATAATGTGAGAATGAGTGTTTGATGAGTCCTCCGCTGCACGATTATACAGTATATGTCATAGTTCAAAATCTCGCGCTTCAAGAGAGCCGACCTGACACGCATAATTTTCTTGGTGGGTACGTATTAAATGTAGAGAAAACCTCCTGTCGAACGGGTTATTTCGTTGGCGGCGAACGCCAGGCCTGAAGTTCGGGGTTCTTGAAAGGGGTTTTCTGACCAGAAGGCAGAAGCAATTACTTCGGGCTCCGCGCAAAAATTCACACGTTTCCCTGGGCGAGCCTGTTCAGGCCTGAGGAACTTTGTTTCCAGTAACGAGCACAGGTCAGGATCATGCAAAAAAGCCCGCGCTCCGCCCTCATTAGGTTTCCATATTAATACTCCCTTCGTCATCCTTCTATGCAAGGTCTTCGACGAGTCGCAGAAAACCGATGCGTGCAAAAAAAAAAAAAGTGGGCCAATGAAACTGTTGGTCCTCGTGGTTTATTCAATCGTGAAAACTTGCTGCCCTTTTTTCGGAAGCACGAAGTGGGTATGCACGCCCCTGGCTATGAAAAATGCACGAATGTTCAAAAGAATCGGATAGGCATATATTCCTCTGCATACGAGAATCGCCGAAAAGCATCACAAAATTCGAGGAAACCAGCTAAAACTTTCACCGACATGCTCGTGAAAGCACAGGTTCCTCCTTGAAGGATCGCCACAGGGATAGAAGACGAGTGAGGAAATCGCATTGATTCGTAAAACAGTGGGTGTGTACCCTACAAAGTTTCGTGGGCTTGTGAATTTCTTGCCAATCCAGAATAATAAATGTTGTAGCTGACAAGGGTTCGGAAAAATGAATGACCGGGTGGAGCGTCGTGAATGACAGCACGAAAAATACAGGCCCATGATCGTGATCACTGACATCAAGCTAAATATAAACATTTTCGTGCATTTTTGCGCACGGAATCTCAGCCATCAACGTAAAGTATTCTGTCGATTTTTTTTTTTTGAAAACACGAGACTGCGTGAAAATATATGGCCAGCTTCATCAACGGCTTACTCAGAATGAAATCAGATGCGTCAGTTTTTAGGGATTAAATTAACTGTCTCATCCAAGGAATCTTTTCAAGGACGCGAAAAAGATTGCATTCCCTATTTTCTTACCAAATGAATAAAATAAACACGAAAGAAGCCAAAGAAGCTGACTGTATAGGCATCACGGAAGTTCTTCGGCTTTCCTGTTGCAATACGAGCTGCAGTCCTCTTATAGAAAGAAACCTATTCTGCAAGAATATTGTGTTACCTCAGCTAAACGTCAGCGTTCATGAGTCCCCAAGGAAGCCATTAGAATGGCTATTTGCACACCACCCATAGAAAAGAGGTTCAACTGTCATTTATGCCATCCAAGATATCTTTATTTTTGCATCGTTTACTGGGAATCCTGATTTTTTTTTCGAAACCTCATGCGGAGATAACATGTTCTGACGCATTCTCCATCAACGGAAAAAATCGGCGATTATTTTGAACAGCAGCTGGAAATCAAGTCGAACTGACATGTTCCTTTTTTAAGTAATAAAGGTAATTTAAAACTATGAAATTAAAAAACTTCCTTGTATGCTTACTCTAAAAATTAATCTCAGAGCCGAAAGCTGAGCTATGTTGAACAGATTCGGTTCTAATCAGATCTTTCATTTTAAAGCCGCCTTTGAAGATTTGAATCTTTTCTGCGCCATTGAGTTAACGTACCCCTAATAAAGGCTGGTTATGTAGGCGCTTTCTCGTCCAGGTGTCTCTGAGCTTCGAAAAAGGTTTAATTCAGTTAAATTAGCGAAAGATGATCTTCATAACATGTCATATTATTTTGGGTGGGTAAAATTACACATGAGCTTGATGCATTGATAGCATAACTTAATTCCTCAGAGCACCAAAGATTAAGTTCCGCTTCAAGATCCCAATCATCGGTTAATATTCTTTCTATAGGCTGCAGGTAATTAACTGGACAAATGGTAAGCTTGTGACTATGAGCAAGCCATGGGTCAAAACTCTTGATTTGCAGCGATTCAATAATATTATGTGCGATGAGAAGCTCACGAAAATCAGGAAAATACCTGTGTATTAATTTGAGAAAAAATGGGTCTCACATGATGCAATGTAGAGACGTCACCAGAAATCAGACGAAGCACGAAGATTCGTCCAACTGAAGATAAGAGATTGCACGAAAATGAATTCTCGGGCTTTTAAGATTGTTTTTTATATTTTCTATAAATGTATCTTTTCCTCCTTTAACATAGCAATACCACCTGGTGAAAAATATATTTTTTAAATGAAGAAAACAATGATTACAGTACTTTTAAGCAGGAATTCCACCATTTTTTTTATTTGATCTCGGGGTTTTTTTCTCGGTTTTTTTTTATTGCGAGGTGATCATGAGTTGCATCTTACTTCAGAAGAGATTAAATTTGAACCGGGGAATCAACTTTTTGAGTAAACCGGGTTGAAAAGTCATCGTTGCGATCTTTTCGCTTGCTGCACTGATCAGGCTCAAATTAAACCGGATACACGCGTAATCCTGATTCACCGGGAAATTTGATAGGCAGAAATTGAGGAAACTGGAAAAATGTGGGCTCCGCTCAGGCCTGAGGCCCAGGAGGGAATGTCGCTTCACCAAGGACCCGCTTCGTCTCTCCTCAAGTAAAGCTAGCAGTCCCTCCGCCAGCAGAGGAAACCCATATCTTGGATGCCTTGCCCTAGGCGGGAACCCACATTTCGTCAGGAGTACGAAATGAGAGAGAAAGAAAGAGTCCACGTCTTTCCTGATTGGCCATGTTCTGAAATTTATGTTCCAATTGCTCAAATGGCTTTACCTTGCGGAATTTCTGCGGCGAAGCCCAGCAGCTGAATCTATTGGAGAAGCACAGCATGTACACCCGATCCCTCTTGATGTCAGCGTAACGACGGCACGTGATGTAGTTACAGTATTTATAATGCAGAATATTTGAAGTCTGTGACCCATTCGGCCCGGTTACTTTTCTGCAAACCCACTCATGTGGATGGAGCTCGTCCTTGACTTTCGATTCGCGAGTGAATGATACTTGTATAACCTGCATGAAGCAGCTTTGCAGCGCATTTGTATAAGGAATTTCTCCATTTTGATAGGATACATATACCCTTTTTTCTCAGTTTCTCCACACACAAAATATCCATTTCACTTTTAAGAGTTTTTGACTTTTCAAAACCCCCTTCATCGGCGCCTCAACGCGATTATCCCACCTGCTATTATAAGCGAGAATCTTTCAGTGCCCTATATGGCATTGGGGCGAGCGATTTCGCCCTTTCATAAATAAAATACGAAGATGAATCACCGACCTTGGGTATTCCTTTTTTTTCGGGCCAACATTTGTCATGCAACAATGGTGAAAGATATATGCGCATGCTTCTCCAGATTTCGGCCGGATTTCATTACCTCCGATATCCATCAACGACCTGAACTGGAAGATGCAGCATGCTGAGGGATCTTGCGTTGGAAAATCTGGATCTTCGAAAAAAGACCGCAATATATGTTCATTTTTCAAGTTTGAAAAAGGCGTACAGCAGGGTTATGTTTTTTATTTATATTGCGGAATTCGTTTCAGATCGAAGGGAAACTTTTTTCTCATGGCCGAAAATGTTTTGTTCTTTTCAAGCTGATGAAAAAATCAGCGAATGCATTCCTCGTCCGATGCAGCACATTCAGTTATTTTTTCTATATAGAAGAGACACCAAACCCGTTTTATACACTACGGCGACAAAAATCTCAAAAATAAATTCAATTCCAGGTTGTATTTCATTCTTGAATTCTGAGTCAGTATACCGGTACGCACAAGGTTTTTTATTTCTCCGAGATCTTTCCCAGTTTACCGGACCAAGTAAATATGTATTATGAACACTGTGGATTGTGAGAAATTGCGTGCAATTTCTCAGGATTTCATCCTCAACCGATTAGCGAAGTCTGGATCATAAGAAAAGCGCGGATCGTGTTTCTCTGACTATCCGAATAGGAATCGAATGAATAATGATGCTTCATGGTTTACACAGCTGTTGTTTCTGGACCGGATGGAAGAATTGGAAGCTCTCGAACGAAGAACGGAAGCGGATGCAGAATGCTGTTGTGATAGAGGATCAGAGATGTCTGCGTGATCAGGAGATAATAGAATTCATAGGTGAGACGAGGCGCAGTAAATTTCTGCACCATCTTGAGTACTCAATATCTTTCGGAGGACTTCGATGAAACCCTTCTTCCGAAGCAGATGACTCTCTTAGAACTCCATAGCACTACTCGCGTTGGTTGGACCTCCATCATTTTGCCCGGATTCGTTCGTCTCCTACATTCAGCCTCGGATTCTGGACAGAAAATTCTTGCAGAAAAATTCCTGAATTGCAATATTTGGTTCAATTGTGGAGGCTTCTGCGAAAAATGCGTCTGAAATTATGCGTATTATCTGGATTTTAAATTTTTGATCAGCCGCATGATCCATTTTCAGGCAGCAAAAGCGTTGGAAATATGGATGGGTTGAGTGTGGGCACTTGGCTAATTAAATTGAATGTTGATTATTTGTTGAATCATCCAGAATTTCACTTGAGCCCAAGTTCCTCTGAGAAGCGGATGAACGTTGGAGAATCCTGAAGTACGTATAGACCCTGCACAGGGTTATCACTGGCATTTTGATGCATGAGGACCGTTTTTGTCGAAAGGTCGAAGGAATGAGAAAATGCCTCGACAAATTAATCATCAATCTTGATTAATTTACGCATCTTTGCGAGTACAGTCAAGATGAGATGTCGACTTCACATACACTAACTTATTGATGAGAACCTTTCCGGAGTTGTTTAAACAAGCAAGGTTTGATTCGATCCACATGATCTAGCTCCTCATTATTGCGAGTATTCAAAAAGCGTCGTATATGGTCAAACTAAAACACCAGTCGCTGTCGTCACTCAGCGGAAATTCGTGAAATAGACCGGATGCTCCAAGTGACATCTGGCCAGTGACACTGACACTCGTGTGCCGCGCTAATACGAAGCAGCGAACCCGAACGCCGGGTTTCCGGAAAGGGCTAACCAGGAGCGCAGTGCGTCTTCTGCCTGCGGGTGCGAAATGCCGAAGCTGCACCAAGATAAATCGGACTGTATCCCTTCCTCCTTCCCATTTCCAGATGCGCGGTTCATTTCCGCCCGATTGCAAACGCAGTTCTTTCCTCCTGAGCTTTCTTTTCTGCTTCCATTGTTCGATAAAGACCCCGGCGTTTTCATTTCCAGTGATGTGGTATCTCTCCGTTTGTCTCGCCCTCTTCCAAAAAATTTAAGCCTCCATTACGCTCTCGTGATTGAGCACATCGGCCCGTGCTCAACGGGGAAACACTCGGCTGCTTGCGACTTTGCTTCTCCTCCGCCTCTTTTTCTTCTTCTTCTTCGTTTACTTCCGCCGGATCCCGTTTTGATAGTCTGGAGGCGGGATTCCTGTATCGAGCAGCAACTTTCAGTTGACCACTATACAAAGCATAGCCTTTTTTTTTCCTTCTCTGGATTGACGTGTATATTTCTTCATGTGCGTCTTCTATTGAAATAACTCATCCCAACCGTCGATGTGCGATTTGTTATCCATTTTCAAAGGACGCCAAAGTCGGTTTGTGAGTATTTTTGTCTGACTCAATCAATCAATGACACGATATGATCCCTGTGCATGGGTGGGAATGCTTTGATTGAAAATCTGACTAATAGGCAATATGATATGAAGGAAAGAAGAATGATGCCACTTGAGGATTACAGCAGCTGTCGTCGAAGATTATTCTCTGTCAATATGATTGGATATGCTGACAGGGAAAGAAGTGATTACTACTGAGGCGGTGACAAGCACCGCCTCGTATTCATGACTAATGCTGCTTGATGAACGCAAGGCAAAAAAAAAAATTCTTATCTTTATGCACGGGCATGAGGCAATACAAAAGCGAGAGTCGTTTCCATTCAAAATTTCTTAAAACTTGACAGATTTGCACGGTTTCCATCTCAGATTTTAAAAGAAACTAAAATCCTCGCAGACAGATGAACTTTTTTCCAAGCGCGCTCACTTTATCGTCAATTTTTAGTGTCTAATGAAAAAAAAAGAGTTTTCCGGAAAAATTTCTTTCTAATCTGGTTCCATTTATTACAGAGGATCAGCTTCAACGCCTGAAAATGAAAAAAAAACGGTTTATATTCTCGAATTCATTGTGTTGGATGGGAAATCGAGTTCAGGATTGTAGTAAAGTAATTTTTAAACGTGATTACTGTATATGGGTTTTTCAATTGTCCAAGATGTAAGATGGTTCCAATTGCAGAGGACCAGGTTTAACAATTGATCATTAAAAACAGTTTCCATTCACGCACTCATTCAATTAGATGAAAATCGTGCGTGGGACAATTTTACATTAATTTTTAACATGAGCATGGGGCTTCATCAATTCATAGTCGAAGATCTTTCGTATATAATTCTGCGTGTATTCTGAAGCGAGCCATGGGTCTAAACTCTCTCTCTCTCTGTCCTTCCAAGCCGGCCGGAAGTCGGTGCAGCTCCCACACCGGCATTGTTCTCCGGAAGCACCGATTCGTAACGAAATACGCTGCTGTGTTTCTTGAACCATTCATAAGTTCGCCGCCGGTTGACTCCGAGTAAACTGCGCGAGGATCTTCGGAAGGCAATATGCAAGGCTCAGCAACGCGTCAATCGAGTCGGATTGATCCAGCCGCGGCTGAGGATCCTCTGTGATAAACGATGGCCTGGGATTGAGAAACGCATACGCGGCTCCATCACTTCCTCGTCGGCGGAGGAAAAGTTCACGTGTCGGCCGGCAACGCGTACCCGAAGCGGAAGTTATGGCCTTCCATAAATATCGTCGCCGATGCGTTATTGCGTCTGCCAGCACCCTTGCCCCGTGTTCGTCGAGCCAGAAAAGCCAAGAGGAACGCCTTCCGACACTGAAATGTCCAGCAAATAAAGGGGAAAGAGCTATTCATCAGAAAGCTGCAAAATACACAATTTCTTTGTTGGTTTCGAAGCAGAGCGCCGAGTTCAGCTAATCTGATCGAAAAATCTGGGGAGGGTTTCAATAACATTTTGACTATACAACCATACCTTTCCACGATGACTCACTTGCAAATATTTGATGAATGAGCTGAGGATCAAGAAACTGCCTTTTATTCCACTGCGACAGACACCGCAATGAAACTGCTTCTCAGCTGAAGCTCGAAAACTCAAAACTCCCTATAATAACTCAATCTCTTTCTAGTTCCTTTCTAAATTCCCTCAGAAGCAATGCATTAAAAGCCTCTCTAACTCAAAAACTCTCCCCCTCGAACCTGCGTGAATAAAATTTTCTGGAGGCCTTCTGGCTATTTTTAGTACAGGAAAGAAAAAAAAATAAAAAAAATAAACATGAAGAACATCGGCATACAATGTCAGCATCCTGTCAACTCATTTAGGAAATAATTTAAGGCCCAGAATATCACTAATCTCAAGTTCCTCTAATCCATGGTAAGAATCCCTTTCCAGAATTTTGTGCTGGTCACTTGAAATTCAGCACAGAATGTTTTGAATTTCTCGTATAGCATCGTCAATTTTTTTACTTGACGATCGTCTCTATTTTTATACTTCATTTCACAAGCAATGTGAAATTTCGTACCCCAATGCGGAGAGTGTCGATGGTTGAAAATGAGTTTTTCCTCATGACCGTGTTTGAAATCTACTGGGCAAGGATCCCACCCGCTCAAATGTCCCCGCCCCCACGACCTAGCAGACCTTCGAATAATCAAATACGACAGCTGGTATGGTAATTTTTTTCTTCTTCTTTCGAATAATCAATTCTCGAAGGATAGTGTCCCTCTATGTCGTGTATAGGAGCGTGGCAAACGCTCGGTCAGCACAAGTGAGAAAAAGTGGAAAGTGAATCTGGCCGGAATAAAGTGATGTGTTGCTCAAACGATTTCTCCTCCGCATATGTACCTATACTTTACTGTATAGTAGAACTGGGAATAAGCACACAAGTTCCCTCTCCAGCACACAGCGAAAGCCTATTAACACGAAGCGGAAGTTATGGGAGCGATAAATAACGGCTGGGATCGACGGGGACCGGCTGCCTCCCGAGCTTGATTCGTCGACCCCCAGTATTTTCCTGCGCATTTGCCCCACGCTGGGGAACGGACCAGAAACCTATATTTCCGAGCCTTCCGGGGCCAAGTCACGGAAAAACTCCGGGCCACTTCCGAAGCCCCACTTCCGTCACAATCGAGATCGTATCGAGCAAGGAATGGCAACGCGTCTTGTGTGGGGAGTACAGCCAGGAAAACTTCTTTTCGCACGTTCCTCTACTTCTCCGCAAGTTTATCATCAGCCGGCGAATACGGAAAATGCTGCGCTCGCTCCACGGTCAAGGAACCTCTTCGGGCGGTGCTTCAATGACGACTTTGGGGAACACTATCGGCATACATATATACCGAGACGCGAAAAACAAAATCGAGGTACATTCCTTGACTGTTTTTTTTTAGAACAAAGCAAAAAAAGACACCGTTTATTGCTGTATTTATAATCCGTCGACTGCAGGCTCATCTGCACCGTGATGCTCACTTGAGATTCCCGAAATACTGTATCTCATTCTCCTCAGACGAAAGGAAAACTTACGACGACGGCTGTCGCAGTTGGAAGCGCGACCTCTGATATTTTTAAAGTATATGTGAATGTAAAACGAATAATAATAATAATCGAGACATGTCCCATGATGTTGTAAGATTCCGGGATTTTTTTCGATTTAAATAAAGTTTTTGAATTTACTGCATGATGGTAAATAAAATCTTTCCAGTGAAAGCCAGAGTTCTCCACCCATATCACAAGGTGCTAAAAATTTTCCCTGCTAGCTTTAAAAAATGATTTTCTTTTGTTCTAACCATTAAATGAAAATTTAAAAAAGATAACGATTACAACAACAAAATCCATATTTTAGCTGGTCTCACAAAAGTTTAGTACCCTATGAAACTCTGGCTATTGTAAGTGGAAAGTTTTCCCTTATCATCATGCAGTGAATAGAAAATTTCGCTTAAAAATCCGAAACAAATCCCAGTACCTTACGGAACATCGTGGGCTATTTCATGATTTTTTTTATGATCACATCTACTGCGAAGATATCAGAGGTCATCACGTCCAACTAGGATAACCCTCGTATATCTACCGGACAGCCGGGGCATTAGGTTTTTCTCGTTATATATCAATCCGTTCGTTATTTGAAGTAAAAATGAATTTTGCGGAAAGGAGATGATGAGAAAGCCATATTGGAGCTTGTTTCCCCAGTGAACTACTGTATTCAATCAAGAGCTGGTATGCAAATGTATCAGGGATGAATATGTAGCATGCGAAAAATTAGATGAAATTTTATGAAGTCTGTTATTTAATGATGACTTCTTGGAGCGGAATGCTTTATATATTCAAAAAAGCTAGGTTATTCAGCCCCATGATCGGTTTAAACTTACGAAACATCCCTTTTTTCTGTATTGGATTCGTTTGAATCCCTCATTGTTGATTTACACGTCCTTTTCTGCAGTGCGGTGATTAACTGCAGCGAAATGTGATTCATTTGCCGACACTCAAGAATTGCGAGAAACCATTAAAACTGCTGTGGAAAAATTCCACGCAAGCTGACGAACCCCCTTTTTTTTCGGCGTTGCACAAAATCGGTGGTGGAAAAACGATGCGAACTTGTGCACGCTTGTAAATTGCAGGCGGGAAAGTGACGGGTTGCTTTGCATAAGACATGATGTATGGCTCCTGCATAGACATGAAATAAGAAGAAACTTCTATCCCTGTATACCCGTGATGCCTTTCTCGCGGTTTCAGCTGTCGAAGGGTATTCGGAATTCTGTGTACAATGGTATTACAGAACGCAGATCCGTGATACGATTTTCTTTGGATCATGTCGTTGACTGAACGCTTGTCTTCTTCCTCGGTCGAATTGTCCGCATCACAACCGTTTCGTTTGCTTTCGGTGATCGTATCAAACGTTTTATTATGAAAAAATCACCGCATTCTGAACGCCCGTCAATTTTTCGACCCATCGTCTGACTTTTCTCCATCTAGTGCAAGAATCTCCATTGGCAAAAATGAACGATTCGGTTCGTTGGATGATCAGGATTAATAAGCCAGAAGTGCGAATCGGATGCGATGGCCTTTTTATTATTACAAATTTATTTAGCACTGCATTAAAATATTTATTTTCCAGAGTCCAAGAAACAAATCCCGTAAAACATCAGCAGCATCATTATCAAAATAAATTATGAAAAACATTGTTCGACAGAATTTTTCCAGATTCTGACGCAAAAAATATGAACATTTTCTCCTAGAATCAGTGGCTTTTCCCAATGCAATAAAATATTTCAGGTCTCAGGGTGGATGAAAATGAGTACGCATTCAATTGAGGAATGCCTCATCATATAATCGGTAAATCTTTCCACCAGAGGGTAATGGTTGACATAAACATGACATAAACTTGATGCTATAAAGGTGACGATGAAAAGTTGAAATGCGCGGAAGCATTTAAGCACACGCTATTTGTTTATCTATCTTTTGAAAAACTTAAAGTGGCGGATATAATCTCGCTTGGATGCTTCATTCCATTAGAAAGAAAAGTGAAATGGGTTCATCAGTGCCAAGTGTTGTGTCTTCAAAGATAACGTGGATGAGAGATGCCTGTACTAAACGTTTTTGGCACGTACAATTCATGCAAAGGTACCTTCCGATTATTCCGACGGTGCTTTTCTTTTCAAATCAAAGCGTGGTTTCCATGATTCACGATGCTGAATATTAGACTGAAAACCGTAATTTACTCCCTGAACATTAATCAATCTCGAGAGTCGAAAAGTCACCAAAGAATGAACAGATCCCAAAATACTTCATGCACCGTACTTGCTTCTCACGCCCTTCGAGCTGCAGAAAGTTTGCAAAATTCTCCCGACCGGTCAGAAAACTCGCTGCCGGAACTTCTGCGATACCGTTCCCGGAACGAGGTGTCAGGAAGATGAGTGAACGTCGCAGCTTCCGCATGGATGCCCCGCTGTGACGGGTCCCGGGAGGCGCAGGAATTGTTTGCCAAAAAGGGTTTTCGAACACTGGCCATCCCGGTCGACCATCCACGATCTTCTTCTTTTGCTCTGCATCGCAGGTGCGATGTAAATTTGAGGCCCGGAAAAAAAATAAAAGGGCTTTCTGTCGGCGCCACGCTCAATTTTCTCTCCGGACATCCTCATTCTCGGAATATGCACAATAAATAAAATTAAATAAAACGAGAGAGAGGAAAAATACGCATGCAACCCGTGGTTTCAGAGATACAGAGACCGAGAATTTCCGCGACGTCGCGAGAGGAAAAGGAGTCGAGACAGGCAGTGTGAGGCGGGGCTGCACTTGGTGGACCGTCGTCGTCGATCCAGAGACCGGGACCCGACGATGAACCCGGTGCTGTCGGAATTTTCCTGTGCCCTGGGCCCCGCTGACTGCAATCAGTGACTCAAGTGCCTTACCCCCTCCCCCCGTCGAGGACCGTCACACACACGCGACGCCACACGAGACCCCTGCTGGGGACTCCGTCAAAATTATGTCCCAACGACCCGAATTGATGTCTCACGGGTCATCTCCCTAGCCGTGAGATACGTGTGGCAGGGGCAGGCATTACGTTTCTTCTTGGACGTTGGAATGGCCGTCTCGAGAGACCCACCAGGAAAGCCCCGACTTTAACCGGGTTTCGCTCTCGAGTCTTGAACGGGCGGTTTCCTCCGAGTCGACGGCAAAAACATGCCCCCGATGGGCTAGTATGGAAGAAGCAAATAAATCCCTCATCTCAAATCATTATTCATTCAAGCCCATTTGGCACCGATCCACATCAGGGAAGCAGAGGGATGAATGAAGAAATGACGCCGATATTCCCGCAAAAATGAACCACGAACAAAGCTAACTCATTCGAAGTTTTTGAACTAAACGCATAATCTGAACAATTATACGAGATCTCAAATGTCACCAGCAATCCTAGAGAAGAATAGTATAACGTTTATAAAATCTATATTGTCCTCTTCTTCTTTACGTGAATGCTTCCTTGTTTTGAATCACATTCGGAAAAATAGTTGAAGCCGTGTCGCAGAGCTGACATGAGAGAAAAAGCGTTAAGTTGAGTATAGTACAAGAACGCCGAACCGAACCTCTTATTGAAACATCTACACAGCAGCGACATCTATAAATTCTTTCTAAATCTATAGCTTTCTAGGAGAAGCGGATCGAAGCCATGGCGTGATGTTGTTTGAAGTGGTGCAAGGTACCATGCATAAACTTGTTGCTATTCGGTACATAACGTCATTATAAAATCTGGAGGCTGATGATGAAGTTACACGATGTCGTGGATCATGGTTCAGACCAGATGCGTACTTAAATAAATGAAAAAAATTACATTATTAGCTGAAAATTACCAACATTGCGTTCGTCTGTCTGCATAGCCCCAAATTATGCCTGAAAAAGGGGCGAACTTCAATAATGTCGTAAAACGCAAAGAATTTACCCCGTTTCACCAATAAAATTCACATCAGCAGTACAAACAAAATTGTTTTAATTTTTGTCAGCTTATTTTTTACCTTTGAAGAATCGTACCACGTGAAACAAGGGTTCCATGCGAGACCTCTAACATATCTCACGAATTTTAATGGCTTCATTAAGGGGTTCATCACGGCAGGAAATAGAAACAGGAACTGTTTACGCAGTACCCGAAAAAGCCGCGCAGTTTTTTATTTGCAGTTTTTGAGAGAATACAGTGGTCCCCCGCCTAACAGACCTCCCGTGTAAGGGATTTTTGCCGAACAGACCAGCTCTGCAAGCAGTTTTTCCTCCCACCCAACAGACAAAATCCGCCAAACAGACTTATTTTGGTTTAAAATTAGTGTTGAAAATTGAAATTTTTAATTTTTTATGTAANGACAAAATCCGCCAAACAGACTTCTTCCGGTTTAAAATTAGTGTTGAAAATTGAAATTTTTAATTTTTTATGTAATTGAATTTGTGTAAAGGACTCTTTGTCTAACAGACGCATCCCTTGCACAAGTCAAGTCCATTAGACGGGGTTGACTGTATTGTCAAATGTCGAGAGTATACTAGGAAAATACAGTACAGTACTGTAATATAGCAATGCATGCCAGGTTTCCTTTGGAGGCATTGTATAAATAGCTATGATATTTGTTCGCTTTTCAAGAAATTGCTGATCTTTTGGATGATCCCATTGATGATTCTGCCAAGTACACCTGCTGCACACAGCTAAGGGGCCAGTTTGCAGAATACAGCTATAGGGGTGGCCAGTGTATGATAATGGAAGCGACTCCCGGGCTTGTCCCTGCGTGGTGATGATGATGATGATGGAAACTGACGCCCTCTCTCGCAGCAATCCCGAAGCAGAGAGGGAGGGAGAAGCAGGCAGCTCGGTTGCAGGCGGCCTCCTCGCAGGCAGCTTGCTCCCCGTTTCCTGCGACCTGCTCCCTGGACGAGTCTCATTTGAGCATCGAGTCTATCCGAAAACGGGCCGCCCGCTTGCTTGTGGCCACACATCGTCCCGCTCATGCACCATCAACGGCGAGCAGTCGTTGCGAGCGAGAATCGATCGCGGCAGGCCGCCTCACTCGCGGGTGGCCCGTCGTCGGGCAGCCCGGCAAGACAACGGGGTGTTGTTCCGCGACACGAGGTAGGAGGCGGATTCCCGGAAGCCAACAGCGGTAAACACGGCAGCCTGCGTGTCAAACGTCAGGGACACGCCTGCCTGGGTCGCGGGAGACAGCAGCCCCCACCTAGCGGGAGACGAGTCCCTCCTTGGGCCGGCGTTCCCTCTTGGGGCGCGGGCCTGACGGGACGCGACGTCGACTCCGGGCCAGTTTGCCTCACGCCTCACAACAGGCATGCGAGTCTCTTCAGACCGAAATTGAGTGAGTGAGTGAGTGGGTGGGTTGTTTTGTTGTTTGGGCCCACTTTCCGCTGAGACAAACTCCGTCATTCGTCACAGGTGTCGAATTCCCTTCTTCCTTTGCTTGCTTGTTTGATGAGGACACCTTCCTACACAGGCTCGCATCAGCAGAAACCGTTCGACCACTAAAACCCGTTATACCGAGTGAGGGCCACGATGAACTCAAAATGTTTCGCTGTGTTGAGCGAGCTAACATTCCGTAAACAGAGATTCGCAGACGGGGGCAGGAGTTTAGATTCATTCGTTTCATCAAATTAACAGGGCTATTAAATCTAATGAAGCATTAAATTCGGCGCCTACGTCATAACCTGGCTTTTGAAGCATCAAGTGTCACGTGCTGGCTTCTTTCCTCGCTTCTTCGTCGAATGTCCATGTATATACTGTACGTTCGGAACATCTTTTTTTGTTTCATTTTAGCTCGATCAATTGGAAACGTTACATGGGAAATCCAGTACAGTACTGGCAGTAAATGTACTGAATGTGGCCCAGTGTAAATGTGAGCCAATCCGTGTGAGTTATTTGAGTTGTCATTGGGATAAGTGCTGGGGATTCCCCATCAGTGTCGAAAGGACCCTCGTGTTTGCCATTCGCGAGATTTTTAAAAAGTACTTTCTCCTTGCCAAGTGCCACCATGCAATCGGTGCTCATGTTGTGGGAACTGGTTGTGTTCGCGTTCCTTCCCACTTTCGGGGAACCCGTCACGGAGAATGGCAAAGAACCTGCTCCTGCCAGACCTGACTTCGAGGCCGCCTTTCAAGGTTAGTGAGTGGCAAGTGCTGACGCGCTTCCAGTACTGCAGGAGCCCGGATTCTGAATCAAATTACCCTTGTGATATTCGACGGGTGCACTCCGTCTATATTCCCATCCGAATCTTCGACAATATGTATGCTTACTTCTTTTTTTTTTTTAATAGCGGCGGGAAACGCCCCCTGGCATATTGCTGTGCCTTCGTCATCGGTGCTGGAAGTTTTCCCGGCGATATCAAGCAAAAGTGACTTCAAAATTTGTAGAATAGTGCTTTTAAGTTTTAATGGAAGTATTCCTGATGGGGGTGTTATTTGGTACCCCTTTTGTTGATGCTTGTGCGGGAAAATCGTCAGAAAAAAAAATCCTAAAAATAGACACAGTGAAATTCGAGTGGTATTTGAGATAGCTCGTTTACAATTCGATTGAGGCTCTGAGATTTCAGATTAAAGACAATCAAATTTTGAAGCTGTTTTCTCCTTTACGAATGTTGTATTGTCTATTGTTGTTCATTGTTTCTTCTTTCGACCTCAAGGTACATTTATTTTATTTTGCTTTCTTAAAAACTTTGATGCATCTAGGATGTATTTGCAATACTTTTTCTCTCAGGCTCCATGGGTCAGCATGTGCTTCCCGGAAGCTTTGAAGGAAGCTCTGGGGAAAGGAATCGAAGAACCTTGCATTATGGGTAGTAAACCCAAAAATCTATTTGCATGTGCCACGTTTAAAAAAAGCCTGCGCCGGATTTACCAAATGCTTTCTTATTTATATAATTCCCACAGAGAAATCTGATTTACTTTAGAAAATTGCTCCCTCTGAATTATCCCAGCTCTCGCCCTTTGATGTAAGCTACCTATATGCAGATTAGTTTGTAAAAGTATTAAACGCGAGGCATTCGGAAGACTAAACATGTCTCTCTTTTGAAAAAGACAAGGCTTTCATGATGACTCACCTCGAGCAATTTCACGGGTCTTGTCTGGGTACAGTCAGGCATCAATGTTAATCATTTCCCCCCCTTGCAGGTGAATGCGCAACGGCTAGCATCTGCGAGCAGAAATGTGCGAACCTCCACGACGGCACTTTCGAGTGCGATTGCCATCTTGGCTATGCCCTGCACACGAACGGGTACTCCTGTCATCGTGAGTTCCTCATATTTCTTGCATCTTGAGTCAGGAAGGTCTTCTTCCCGTATTTATTTAGTCCAGTGTTACGAGGAGGAGGGGATGAGTGTTTGAACTTACGGTACTACCGTAGACGAAAGTCATTAACAATGGCGAGCCAATCTTCCGGACTTCACCGCTTGCTTAACGCTGTGTCAACCTTCAAAGTAATGTTCTGATATGAGCAATATCTCGAGAAAACTGGAGGCCTTCAGGATCTTCCTATTTGATCTGTTCGTGATGCGGAAGGATCGTTTTGGTGCATTCCTCCGCTTTTAAAAACAAATTCTTCATCCGCTTTTGCTGATACCAAGACTTCCTTGATGGAGTCAGTCATCCTTGCACACATTTCCTTTCCACGCACTTTACTCATGCGTGAAATTCGAGTTGAAGAATTTCTCTCGTTTTTTAAATCCAAATGCCCGGAGAATTGGGATGCTTTACTCAGTGTCTATATATCGAAGATTGGACCTCGTCTTGTACACTGATTCTCAAGTACGGTATAAAAGTTTTTAAAACGAACCCAATTATTTGATATTTTGTTGATGAATCAACGCCAAAACTGGGCACCCTTTAAGTTTTGCGAAGTGAATCGCCGTCGACTTTGGGGTTTTCTCTGGTTTGAATGGAATCAGATAAAATCAGGTCGCTCTGAGTTGGAATGTAACTCCCGCTTATCAGTTAAATGGACTTTTCTGTCCATCAGGTGTCAACGTTACCCGACAAACGGAAGGACCAGTGGGACAAAAGATGCGCCGCAGTGACCGGAATCCATCCCTTCAGCGAGGTAACCAATTTTCGGTGTAATAGAAAATAAATTATTTGCATCTGGAAAGTTGAGAATTCTTTTTGTAATCCGGCGTGTCTTGCTTCTTTCCCTGATCTCATTATCGTCTCTAAAAATAGACACACCAATCACATTAAAATTTGGGAATAATATATTATAATTGGGGTAAAACGTATGCGTGTTTTGGAGATGTACTGTATGCTCATCACTTAAAAGGAATACGGAGAAAGCTGCCACTCATCAAAACTTTAAGTGGTTATGATACCCAATTTGGTACTTTCCTTTTATCTCAGTACCTACTTTCCATGCACCTACCAGAAACTGTGAATTTCATTTTTTTGCATTCTGCTGAAAAATTTTTTTTGGAGGCGGTTAGGTAAAGTTAGGTTAGGTCAAGTTATGTTAATTGAAAGATATTTCTTTCAGCAGAAACCCAAAGAAAGCAGAAACTGATTTTGGGATGCGGTTATAGGTGAAGTTAGGTTAGGTCAGGTTATGTTAGTTACAAATATCTTTCAATTAATATAACCAGACCTAACCTAACTTTACCTAACCACCTCCCAAAATAAGTTTCAGCAGAAACCCAAAGAAAGCAGAAACTGATTTTGGGAGGTGGTGGTTAGGTGAAGTTAGGTTATTTGTCTGGATGGCAGTGATGTAGTTCCTTTTCTCTTCAACTAACGTGATTAACTAATTTTTCATCGCACGAATACTGAATTCACGAGACAAAGAAAAATGGGTACTGAGATTGGGAGAGTACCCAAAATTTTTATTATGCTGCGTGGAAAAACCGCAAGTAACTTCATTTGTGTCCAAAAAAAGGCACGAGTCGATTTTCTTTAGTAGAAGATACAATAAGAATAAATTTGAAGAAGAGTATCTAGCCGCGCTCTTGTTCTTGCAATAGGAATCGCCGATCCCAAGGGCATTCGAAGTTATATTCCTGCTATCAATTAATTGTGGGAAAAGTTGTGTGGAAGGTAAACAAGTTGCATTCTCAGCGCTAAGTTTTAACGAAGTAATGCATGCGAATTCCGTTGGACATTTCATTCTCGCTTTGCATAAGTCTTGCTTTCTGCAATCGATGGTAGCTGCTTTCGACGTTCGTAGGATGCCTCAAGTTTAGCATCAAGAGGACTGAAGTTGCAGTATTTATTTTATCTTTTTTCATTTACACGGAATAATAATGAAAAGCCACTGCGATGTCCCCCACTTTGTCCATGCTTTTTCTGTTTATTATTCTCGTCCCTCGTCTATCGTGCTGACACGGATTTTAGCAGAAAAATAAATGAGGTGAACTCGGCTGTGTGGCGAGCTATAGGTGGTTCATAAATTGCGGAATTTCCAGTGGAAAAGGGGTGGTGGTTGGGATGTGTGAACCGTGTCTGCCGTCGTGAAACTGGGCGTAGGGCAGCTGGACCTCGCGTGTCCGACACCTTTATAAATGCGTGCACCTCTGCTGGGAGAATCCCCTTGTTTGCGTCCCGCTCACGAGGGTTTTTTTTTTTATGTAACAGCAGGCGGTTCCCTGCTGGACACGCACGGATTCGTAATCCACGACTTGTATGGATTATCAGTTTCTCGGGCCGGGCTCGTGGAGCGGCTCGTGGTGCGTGACCGGGATCCATCCAGGCTCTCGACTCGGAACCCTCTTGAAGGTAATTACTGCACCGGGGATCCCGACTGCTCCGGGTCCGGGAAATGCGTCCGGGATCCCGACGCGGATCTCGAGCGATGCGTCTGCGACCTGGGCTACATCGGTCATCGTTGCGAGCAAAGTGAGCTTTTCCTTCCGAATTCCTCGCCCATACAATATCCTCGTATTTTCCCGAAAAGCTTATTCCTTGGGATTAGCTCCAAGGCACGTAACTGCTCGTATAGCCCACCTCAGCGATTCGTGCTGCAATTTTGCTCATGTCTTCGTCTGATTTCGAGGAAATCAGTAGAGAACAGAAACCTCGATCTTTAGTGTAAAAAAAATAAGATGAAATATTTGCGCAAAAATAAGTGGTGTGCCATGGAACCTGCAAATGCACGACTATTCAATAGTATGAATCCAGCAGTACCTGGATCTCTATATAGTTGAACGACGTAAACCAAAAGATGCTTCACTTCTGAACTTACACACACTCTGACTCACTGTAATTTTTTTAAAGTGCGCTGGACGTGAGAAGTTCTATTTTTACGAGAATATCAATTGAAAGAATTATTTGGAGAACACTTTGCGCGACCCTTCGTACGTTAACTCTTTAGACTTCTGTGTTTTTGACGAGGTAATTTTATGTCCTCGTTGAGAGGAAGAATCGATGATATTCAACGAGTTCGAGAATCATCAAAGTGGGATCTATATCTGTTTTTTATACCCGACGATGAGTTTACTTTTCCAATATAATCTGGAACATAACCAATTCTGCGGCGAACGCTAATTTACTTTTCGTCGAAATGTAAAACATTTGAGTGAATGCTCAACTTCATGCTTGGATGCCCATTTCACTAACATGATGTGAAACTTTGCAGATAACGTCGAGTCACGTACCTCATTATTGCCTCAAGATTGCTCAACTCCAGACAATATTGCACATAAATCTGTAAAATGCGTGGAATAAACTGACGGTGTCCTCGTTTCAGTATTTTCATTTTTTGGAAAATTTAAAGAATCACTGATCTTCTCACCGCTCTTCTTTTTTTCAACTGAGAGATTCACACATTCTCATGGTCGAGGCATACTTTGCAGGCGTGACTATATCTGAGCCGAAGTTTTCCGGGAAATCCTGGTTGCAGTTCCCAGTGCTGCGGGAAGCATACGAAACGTTGAACATCGTTCTCGAATTTCTGCCTCACGAACCCGACGCAGTGCTTTTCCTGTCAGGGGAGAAGGAAGACTTCGCCGGGGACTTTTTCTCCATTTCTCTTGTGGGGGGCGTCGTGGAAATCAGGTATGCTAACGGTTTTTATCAAAAGAGAGACAGAGAGAGAGATCAGAAAAAAAAATATATATATATAAACCCGGGGACCAACTTCCAATAACCGCCTCATGCTTCAGCAAAGTTGAAACTTTGGTCCGAAATATTCGCGGTAAAAGTTGAATAAGCTTTAGAAATACACGCCTCTCGCAAGAATATTACACTTCCATGCGGAAACTTCGAAACATGGTTTCGGGATACGAAACAGATGCTGCAAAAGTATCCCGTTCAAGAAGCGAGGAAACTTTGTGCGGTGAATACATTTTTATGCAAAGAGTTGATGCAAAAAAAGAAAGACCGGCTGCAAGCTCAGCCGTCATCCAATGTCGAGTTATGTGTTTTTTGTTTAGGCTTGGGGGGTGGGATGGTTTCGACTCGACTGACACTTTTCCTAGAAGCGACCTGGATTTTTATTTGAAAGGGAAAGCCGCGCGGAACTCAATATTGCACTCGTGTCTCGCTCGTCAAAAACTCCCCGGTGATTTACTTTAATTTTCCTTTCGGCGACCCTTGCATATAGCTGGTCAGAGGTCACGTATCCGCACTATTCTCTTCCACTGATTCAACTATCTAATTTTGGACTTATTTGAAGCGGGGATGCGTGGAAATCATTCTTCGGCATCAATCCTTTTTTACTAGGATTTATTGTTTCAAGCAAATAAATGCTCACTAAACTTATTTTATTATTTTCTGTCGATATTTTCATCTTTTCTCGGAGATCGAGTCGATGGAGAATAATTTTACATGCTACTTCCTGTTGATCCGCATACGCCATTAAAGCCCGCGAAGGTATACTAAGAACTGACAGGCAATATTATGATGGAACCTTCTCAGAAAAGCACAATCTGACGAGCTTGCAAGACTGCAATATACAGTACAGTACATTCCTCGCGATTTATTATTATTTTTTTTAATTCCCTTCTATGAGTTGATCATCCGCTTACAGAAAATCGAGCAGGAATTGTAATACTGTACACTGTAGATAATACGGGTTTGTTTTTACTGCTTGATGTAAATTTTCAGAATGGACTGCGGATCTGGGTTCGGGGTTGTTAAATCCACCGGAAGCGTTGTTCTACGCGCTTGGAACCGCCTGGAAGTGCGTCGCTTCCGCTGGGACATTTCCGTTGTTTTAAACGGCGGACCAGTTGCCAAAGGACGATCTCAGGTAATCCCACGAATCATGCATCTCTGTTCAGGGTCCGTAGGAACTTCTTTATTCCTTTTCCGAATCCACCAAACTTGCTAATTTCCTCGAATGCGTGTGCAGAAGAGCGGGATTAAAATGAACTCGTTCCTTTTTCCGTCTGAAGAATACAAAAATCTCGTATCTCTAATATGCTGATTTTTCACGAACGCTCTTGGAATGCTAATTAGTTCGAGGATACCCCTCAGCTTATCCTTCAGCTTATCCTAGTCTGGCCAAAATTGTTCTTCTCGCAGAAACAACCGAGAAAACACACATAAGTGAGTGCGTCATCGCTGAAAAAAGGAACGGCTCTGATTCATATGGATAATACCAGCAGAAATGTTTTAAAAAACAGATAACAGAGACCTTTCTGGTGACAATTGCTTTAATTTTTCTGCGTCAAAAAACGACACAGTAAGATAAATATTTTTTTAAAGCTTCAATTGCTCTTTTCTCAACATACGTCAGTAATTAATTGGGTTTGTAGGGTATTTACCCCAAATTCAGCGATTTAACGTGCTGAAAAACGCGTGTAATAAAGTTAGTGGAAAGTTTTTGTTACTCAATACGACACTGTATATGGGCCTGCGGGTATAGGAATTTATTTAACCATAAAAGTCATGTTCCCTAATGAGACGGTCTCTGGGAAATGAAAGTTCGGCCAGAACTCGAGCTATCCCCCTAAGCTTCCGAAGAAGAAGAAAAGACGCAATTATAAGATGAACCCCGACAGAGCGCAACTGTATAAGCGTCTTTTTGGCGTGTAAATTATGAATATTCAAAGAAGATTTGAGATGGAAAATGTTGAAGCCCCTCATCTACGAACCTCAATACGTACAAGGCAAAAGCGCTGAATATGCCCAGCGTCTCGCATGGAAGCGTGTTTCTGAGATGAGTTTATGGAAGCTGCTGTGCTGCTTCCAGCAGGCAGCGGAATGCACGTGGCTCGAAGTGATAACGGCAACAGAATATTGTTCTATCATGCCGAGATGGACAGAATGAAAATTGGAGGATTTACTCATCATCCCGAGATTTACCTCATATATCTCCTGATGGGATAACCAGGACCTGCTTGTTGTTGACTACAACTCAAATCCCGAAAACATCGCTGCTTCATCCGACTTTTTCTTTCTTCAGCTCGAACGATAGAAAAAAAAATTGATGCGATAACTACTTATTCTCACTCGTCTCAAATTTCAACTTTCTCAGGGATTTGCGATGCCAAAACCTGCGCGACGCGAGAGGTCATTCAAATGCATTTCTTGTCTTATGCGAGGATCATGCTGTGTGTATATATTTGATACCTCACTCAGACGCTGATAGTTTTACCTCCAGCTTATTGCAGAGTGATGTTCATTTCAACTTTTCTGAACTTCTTTGAACACGGCTTTGATTCTCAAGAGACCCGCTGGACAATAATTTTTGAATGAACAGTAGAATCTTTTTTTTAAATTCCATTAAAATGAATATTCGTTTACAACGAAGTCGTTTTTAGGTCCTTGCCGAATAGCCAAAATGTTGTGGGTTATTTCATAAAGATTGTAACGAGAAATTGCTGTATGGAGTCAGAACACCATGAATGTTCAATATAGTCAACAAGGGAATCGAAGGGTGCCCGAAATTAGACTGTACATAAACAACGCATTTCTAACACTGAAGTTTTCACTCAGTCAGGAGTATCAGGACGCAGAAACCGTATGGATACTCGATATTTCTCCGAAATTTTTGGAATTTTCCAAAGGTACGCGATTTGATGAATGCAATACCCGCGAGATTTCGATTCTGAGGATAAAGAGACGAGTTGATTTTGGTGTCGCTCGAAAGAATCCAATGAATTTTCCAACTTCCTGCGACTTAAAGTACAGTATTTGAATGTTGTCTGGGTCATTTCATTGATCTTTTGGCCTCAACAAGGGGCAACAAGGTCCCGTACAAGAGAGCCTATTGGAAGACGAGGGGCCATGACTAGCCACCGTAGCCCTTGCGCTGCAGCCACCACCTTCCCCAGGACGCCTGTGCTGCGCCTAAGCGCCCTACGATGCGGCTCGTGCAAATTAATGGCAGGGTGTTCGATTTTCGCACGGAAGCCGAACGAGGACAAGACGTCGGTAAGAGTCGGGTTTCCTCTGTTCTGAATGCCGGGCAATCCCCGTGCTCTCATCCCGGAGACTAACTCGATCAGAACAACCCCGTGATTCCATTCCGCTTGGCCTGTCTCGACGCGGCCCGCGGGGTTTCCCTCGTCAAATGCCATTTATCCCTGGTCCCTGCCTTTCTTTAGATAAGGAAATTTCTATAGCGGAGAAGCCGGGGCAAAGACCTTCTCGCACACTGAATTTGATACATTCTGACACCCTGGGGATAGTTCAAAAGCTTTCGTCTCAACTTGAAATAATGGAGTTTGGGGGAGAGGGGGGAGGGTACACAAAATGTCGAGACATGATCTTCAGAGCCGCTTTGTTGATTTGCTTCAAGCATTAGCTTCCATTTTGCGGCCCTGACTCGGGAAACTTTTCACACCCGCACATCACTCAAGAATATTAGAAATCCGCACTTCCGAACATGATTTCCACATTTAGGGCATTATCTCTTGAAAATATTTCTAAATTGCACGAATTTTAAGCATTACAGTATATGGTTTGATGACCCTAAATAAACCAGCCAAAATTTTAGGAAACGGCAAATGTGTGGGTGAACCTTGTTTTCCCTCAGTGATTGGGTGTATTTTCAACTCTTTTTCCCTCTCCATTTAAATACGAAAATGAACACAAAAGTGAAAAAAATGTGCCAGGAAATATTTTTATAACGTTGACGTCTAATTCAATACATCTACTCCACTCTGCCTAAAAGGGAACTTACAAAAATAAAGAACAGAGCCACGCAGCAGGTCAACTTCTGGATAAACGTGTCACAATTAATAAAAATGAGAAGGGGTCAATTGAATTAAATTTACATTCCTAATGGAAATGAATGAACAACTGAATGTCGGTTCTTTGGGTTTATTTAATGAATTCATCTCTTCATTAAAAATATGACGGCATTTTGTTCGCTCCCTGCTGGTCAGAAATTTTAAAATGCAGAGTACAGTAGTTTTGAAAAACGAAACCTCCTCTGCGTAACTCACACTGTAATTAACAATTTAATTACAGTATTTCAATCCGGTTCCTTAATTTACGGCCTAATTAGCACTTCTAAAATTTTAAAGATGTTACTTTTAGCTTTAATTTCGCCGAGTGTTTCTTAACACTTAAGTCCGAACCACAACACGTCCATTTCGCCGAGAAGTCTTATTACATAAAACGACAGATCCAAAGAAATGCATGCGACTTTGCTATAAATTAAAATTCTCGTGGGAAAATTTGAAGAGAATTTGAACTCTATCGCGGGCCTCCCCGTGAAACCTTGATGCAGCTATGAATTAATCACCGTAATGAAGTTAGCTGTTCATGAATAAAGAAACCGGTCGTGAAAAGGGTTTCTTCGACGAGAAAGCGCCGGAATTCTTACAACACATTTTCCCCCGTTAGTTATTCTCGCCCTTGCTGCGATAAAAATGTAATCGTCTTTAAAAAATTACAGACATATATGAAATAGTCTGCTAACGCGCTCACGTCGGACGTCCTCAGAGCCGACACAGTTACCGCCCTTCACGCCGTTCCCCTTGTACCTCGACTGGACGGAAACAGGGAAGCCCTTCCACGGAAAGCACTGTCAAGATCAGATCGATGTACAGGTAAGAAACACTGGGTAGCGTGCCGAACAAATCACCCAGGTTTCGTTTTATCACTGCGTCTCGGACAGTTTCTCAATCAATGAACCCCAAATGGGGTTCATCTCAAGGACTCGAGAGGGTGGAATCAGTTTACGCGGGGCCAGCCGTTTTTATAAAAGATGCGTCCAGTAGGTAGTTTGACAACTTAGTTATTTTTATAAAGAAGCTGAAAGTTTTTAAATCTTTAACTACTTTATTTGACCCTGGGGCTGTATGGCTGTTAAGCTGATTCGGAAACTTATGACAAAAATCTTTTTTGATATTTCTTGAACAAAGTGATCTTCTCATATTACATTTTTTTAATCATTATAAAATAAAACACTTGTTCATAATAAAAAACAGACTAATTTTTGCTACTTTCTTAACAGAGCTTTTTTTCATGTGTGCAGATGAGTGTAATTATGCTCTTGATATTCATTTCTTGACCTCTTTCTGATGCCAAAAAATCAGATTCCGCGTGTCTTTCTTCTGAACAGTAATTTTCTGTATTTTGAAGATTTTAAAAACACACGTTTTCAATTTTTTGGGAACTCACTCGTAATTTATGATGAACAGGAGAACCCATTGAATATGTTCCCATTGAAGTCCATGGGAAAACGTGATTCGGCAAGCGGCCATTCCGACCTAAGGAAAATATATAAGTACCAATTATGTCCACATCTCGGGCCCCCATTTTAATTTACAAGTGAATGAAAACTCATTGAAAACGGTTCAAAAATCGAAGAATCATCGCCAAT
>CAJPEX010002611.1:0-37250 GCA_905338405.1 Notodromas monacha
TTTTCGGTTCTTGTGAGAACGGGTGAGTAACCCGATTCTCACGGAAGGATCCAAGGACGAGTTTCGGCAAATTGCCGAAACTCGTCTCTGTTTATGAGTTTTAAATTCTAAAGGCGCCGTTTGGCGTCTTCTCTTTGAAGATTAAGTTCGAACATTGAGAAGAGTGACATGAAAAATTACTTTCCGTCAGCTCGAGGCTGGTGATTAAATTCGATATGCTTGGTTCTGCAGAAATGCCTCCGAAAATTCGCGACACCACAGCCATCAACATGTCAACGAAGTAAAAATTACCGCATAAAACCCTTTAAATTGCCTTCTCCATTGGGTTGGATCTGGATCCATGTCAGATAGAACAAGTGATATGATTGGATAAAAAAACAATCCAACAATATATGAAGGGACAACAAGAAAAGTTATCCCAAGCCTCAATATTTTATTCATTACACTTTATCGCACTTCTGCTTCATTTGACTGATAAACCGTAGATTCCTGAATGTATAGGAGCGTTTGTAGACTTTGGAATAAATTGGGTTTATCGTCGACAGTGCATCATCTTGACCAACGACCCTTGTCTCAAAACCGAAACTCGTTACCGCCTCCGCCCTTGCCCCCAGGCCTGATATTTGGCAATGGCTCCAATTTCATACCCCTGTCTCACCAACCCCGACGAGGGGACAGAAGTGAGCATTCGTCGCAGTCATCCTGTCCTGTACAGCTGTATTGTATTGTATCGGTATTAATGGGCATGAAGAGAGATCTACAATATTGCTGCGGAAACCACAAATCCGTTGATATTAGCGTTAGTTACTAGATGTCGCTGCATCCCACCTGGCTTGCAATCGCTGCTGCAACTGCGTGATAAGAAAGTCCGTCTGTTGACTTACTAATGTTAATGTTCCATGTGTGTAACTGTGTATACACATTTCCACTTCATTTTGCATATACAGTATAAGCTTTGTGCATGCAATATTGAATACTGCGTATGTATATACCCAATATCCAATGGTTTTTTCTGAACTTCTATCAAGGCGAAACAAGAAGCAGGACTCTGTCATTTATGTTATGATTTAGAGTAATTATGCTTCCTCGCCATTCTTTCAACTGAACATATGTTCCACACCGAATTAAAATATCCGTAATTTAGTTGCTGGATGCAAAAAAAATAAAAATAATTGAATTGTGCGCGAAAAAATAAGTGGGTTGAATTACAAGCACTCCATCTGAAACTGAATGCACGGTTTTAAATTAATTTAGCTATCTGATTGTAATGACGGTGGAATGGCATTAGTATACAAGTCGCATTAGCGGAATTCGATAAAATACATTTTGCATGTTCTCGAGCCTTCTGCTATGCTTGTACTGTGCCGTATCTTAATTGTGATTAGAATCTCTCTTACTGAAATCAGTTGAAGCAATTACAGACGGTAGTCTTCAGAAAAAAACAGTGAAAAAATCCCGAGACTTTAGCATTTAGCACATACAAATTTGACTGATTATTTTCAGGTCCAAGTTTCACCGCAACTACACATCATTATCAGCTGGAACATGAACTGATGGTACGACGCCCGACTTCTGCAGCTGGAAGACTTTCAAATTGTCCTACACCTTCGCGGGAAGGTGTCGCTACTCCGCCCAGCATAACCATGCTCGATGATACACCTGAGGATCCTCTCAGCAGCAAAAAGAGCCAGGTACGTTTTGTTCAAAATTATGCGTCAAGTGATTTAATCGAAACTGAATCATCAAGCGTGCCTATATGTTGGAACAAAAGATATTTGTTCACATCCAGAAAATTATTTATAACAATGATTATAATGAATGAATGAATGAACAGAACACTTTATTTGCCACTTTTCAGGGTTCACAAGGCTCACTCAAGATTTCCACAACCAAACCCCCCTTCCCACCCAACCAAAATCCACTCAATGACATTTTAATCACTTCAGAGCAGGAAAGCACAAATTGCTAACAAAAATAAAAGAAAATACAATCCACAAAATACAACAGGAAATCTGACATGTATGCATACACCCATTCATTCCCTGACATTGAAAACAAAANTAATCACTTCAGAGCAGGAAAGCACAAATTGCTAACAAAAATAAAAGAAAATACAATCCACAAAATACAACAGGAAATCTGACATGTATGCATACACCCATTCATTCCCTGACATTGAAAACAAAAGATGTGTGAAAATTAATAAAAGCAGAAAGTCTTCAGCTTGTTTCTGTATGAGGTTTAGTATTTCCACAAGCAAGATCAGCTAGTAATTTAAATTTGATTATAAAGTCAAAGCATCAGCAGTAGCTGAAAATTTCAAATAAAATTTGGTACTGAAAGGCTACGCAGTCAACCCCCGCACCACAGACCTCCTGCACAGCAGACTGCCTCTGGAGACAATTTTCCCTCCCAAGCAACAGACTGCTGAATCTGCATAATAGAGTTATGTTGTTTTACAATTAATGGTACAGCTAAGTAAAAAGTAAACAATTTAATTTTTTTTTATAATAGGATTTGCATAACGAACTTTTTACACAACAGACTAATTTGTTGCACAAATCAAGTCCATTGTGCAGGGGTTGAGTGCACCCTGGCAGATCAGGTTTGAGCAACCATTTTCATTGGTTAGGAAAACCTATTGTTTCCAGATGCACATTTCTGCCAATTGAATAATCAACAGACAGGTAGGAATAATATTGAATGAATCCATCTAGAGGAAATAAATTGAATCAATGAGTTTCATTGAACTAAGTTCGAAGACAGACGTACTTCTAGTGTGGTAATCGACCAAATATTAATAACGTCACGAGTCACTTCTTAATAGTTTCCTAACTTTAGTGGATGACGACAAAATAAATTTTTTAATTCATAACCATTGCAAAAATCGCATGGCCAACATAAATTGTACACATTTATAAACAAGTCAGGAGTTCAAAGCGCAAGATTGCAATTATTTAAAGCCCTGGTTGAGTTTTAAAACGTACATCCATGCATAAAATGGTTGAATATATGCATGCAAGAAATTTTTTTATTATGAAAATTGATTGATAATTACAAAATTATGCAGATTTCCTTCTTCCATCCGCAGTTTGCAGGATCAAGAGGCACAACAGTGTCCATTCCAGAGCTCAGTTCATTGCCTCCTCCACCACCTCCGCCATCTGGTGCCCGTCCATGTTACCACCGAGACCAGGGCACGAACATGTGTCGTCCTCTACCGGACCAAAGGCAAAAATACGGTGCCAACGGTGGCCTCAAGATGGCGCAATCAATCCATACATCAGTCGTTCCTATATTGGAAGATAATTGCGTGGCTCATCGGGGCAGAGCCACTAGTTTCCGAGGATCAACACCAACTAATGCCAAAACTTCCACTGCTGTTTGAATAAGAAAAATTGAAAAACTTTGAATTTTCGTTTATCTAGGCGTCGAAGTATTCACATTTTTGCACAAAAAAATATGTGCTTGCGTGCTGGATGGATGCCTTTTTTCATAATGGAATGTTACGCATTTATTTTGTTGCCGGTTATATTTTGTTTGTTTGTTTTTTTTTCTGAATGGCGATGCTTTTGTTGAAGCTTTTGTGCTTCCAAGTTTATCTGGAATAAATTCGTTTTGCGGGTTTTCCATCACGGGAAGAACTTCGAAGTCTTTCACGGTTTTTAAATTGTTTTTGAAGTCAGAAAGAGTCTCCTTGAGGATTTTGAATGCATGTTTACCTAAAATCTTTACACTAGATTATAAAATGATGCTCGCAAGCGCCAACTTCCACAAAATGCGTTGAAATAATTTCGTTGCCGAATCCAGAAGAACAAGATAAACACTTCACCAAATAAAAAAATTACCCCTAATTTTCAATACTGTGCTGGAACTGCTGATGAAATTACCTGTATTTTAATATCATTTCGACGATTAGAAGAAAAATACGTAGTAAAGTGACGAGATTTTCCATTTTTAAATTACCATGAAGTGATTTTAAATGGATGACTCCAAACAAATATGTTCCTGGGAGTTATTCATGATAGAATTTTTAATAGCAGACGATTTTTACAGCATGTGAAAAATTGTATGACCAGCCCAAAAAAAAAACTGGGGTGTGGATTTTTGTTCTAATTGCGCTCAAACAAATAAATCCTGTATAACTTGCAAATAGGGTATATTATAGCAAAAATCCCTTAAAACATACATTTGAATACAATCTTGGGCTGGGACTTCGAAAGAAATAACAAATCGGTGTGAAGAAGAATTTTATTCCACGACATACATTATGGTAACAAGATTTCACTACAGCTATTTTTACTTCAAAAAATGCATTTTAATACATTTTACAGCAAGAAACAAAATTCCAAAAGGGTTCCTGGTGCGAAACATCATCAACCTTGCAGACACCCGTTTAATAACATGCCCAGTGTTTCCAACCAGCAACTGAGGGCACCATAAGGGAAGAAAAAACCTGTTGGAATAATTTACCAGTCCGACGTTACGGTTAACAAGGCTTGCCCTCCTTTTACGAGATTGTGGCGGAACAGGTTGATGACTTTTTTCTTGTATGGATTGACTTCAAGTGCTTGGGTTCTTTTTGAAGGACGACACGGGATTGAAACTTGGTTTGAAGAAAATTGTTTATCAGAACTTATCATCAATGCGCGTGAAGGAGAGACTCGTTTGCTGTGGAGTTCAATTATATCCTCAGGTGTGTCGAACCGAGGTTTCACCTTTGCCACTCGTCACACAGCACATCTCAAAACCAGCCATTCAGCAAACTATAAGGATCAAGAATCGTTTATGAAAAGTTGTTGTGATTGAAGTTGTTCGATTGTGACCCGGTTTTTAGGTCACCACACTGACAGGTCAAATCCAGTCCACACACAAGCAATAAAAAAAAACACATAGGATGGAAACTGAAGGTGCCAAAATAGCAAGACATACTGTACCTTCTTTTTTTCTTTGAACCGCATTCCACAAATATTTTCAACATGGTTAATCTTTGGGTCTTGGTCTATAATTAGAGAGAATAACTTGAAAGAAAATATGAAAATTATGATGCATTCTCATAGTCATTCCAAACAAAAATTGGATTCAGTATATACTATTAGGAAGCAAACACGTTGACATTATTTTAAGTTTAATTTTGATGATTATAGGTGTCCTGAAAATTATTAAATTTTCCATTATTCAAGCAAATACCTCTCATGAAGCTGTAATCTCACCTGTAATCTAAAAAGAAGAGCAATTCAATTTAAAATTAGAATTTACTATATTTGAAGTTTGAATTGAATTGAAGGACAAGCTTTATTTTCCGCTTTTCAGCATTCACAAGCTTCAATGAATGAATGAATGAACAGAACACTTTATTTGCCACTTTTCAGGGTTCACAAGGCACAACCAAGACTCCCTCATCTAAACCCCCTCCCCACCCAACCCAACTCCCCCCATGACATTCAATCACTTCAAAGCATGAAACAAAGCACAAACCAAGTTTCAATGAACATTACCACATCAAACCCCACTCCCCTCCTCACCCACATTCATCTGAACACATTCCATCACATCAAAATGGAAAACAGACAAACAAGCTGTGCATGGATATTAAAACAAAGTACAATACATTCCAATGTGTACAATGGCACAACTTGTGTAAATACATACACCTTCTTCCCTTCCTTTATAACAAAAATAAAATGTCAGTAATAAGAATTTGAGCATAAGGCAAGCTCTGAACCCAACTTAAAGCACAAGCTGTTCAGCCTGCTCCCAGGTAAGGTTTAGTTGATTGAAAATTTTGGAGATAATTTTTGATGAGGAATCATATAATTTTAACAGTTGATCTTGGTCCTCTTCGATTTTCAAAAGAGCCTTTTCATTGGATTTTAGGTGTCTGGAAGCTCTTTGAAGCTTATATTTCTGTCTGAGTTTTGAAGCCCTGAATGAATGCATTTGATTATACTTTCAGGGATTTGTAGCACAAAAGGTTCTAGAAATTTTATGAAGAATCAGCTGCTTTCACAGAATTTTTTTTTTTAATTTTTTATCCTCAAAAATCCAATGAAAATGTCTCAGCTCACACCATAAAATAAACACAAATGGAGAACAGGGAACAGGAGGAAAATGTCCAAAGGAAACCAGTGCCATGAAAAAAGCATTAAAATCATATGCAAAAGGAGCAGGCAAGAAAAAATCAACGCCATGCAAAATATGTGCCACTCAACCCTGAGCGAAGTGCCATTTTTCAGTAGTAAGAAAATGTTTTTGCGCGTATTTTTTTGTCGCTGATTTCTTTTTTTAGGGTCTGATTTCTCATTTCACCATTTTTCGTTTGATGCGGAATTCATTTGGGTTTCTGGCTTGAACTTTCCTGAGAATGAGCCAGAAATTCACAAAAATTTCAAAATAAATAAATGAATACTTATTTTGGTATTTTGAGAATGCATTTTTTAAAAATGATTTTGATATGACTGTCCTTTGGGAAAATGGGATGCTGAAAAACGTTGGGATTTAACTACCTGAAATTACTCACTTCCCTCCAAGTGTTTTTTTGGATGCCTCAGGGTTCTCTTTTCCACAGGGTCGCCCTTTATCGGTTGATCAAATAAGCTCATCGAAAACAAGTTCCTTCGCTTCTTAGTCATAGGAGACCTCAGTTCATTAGGTGAAGCTTCAGCTCATCACAACTCTGCTGGTTTCCCCCCGAGATTCTTCAGTTGGGATTCTCCCGAGGTCGTCTTCAGCTGCGGGAAACTCCATCCTTTACAAGCAGTGAATTTCATTTTATAACAGCTTTTTTTTTCTGTGGCATATTTCCACGAAGAAACTGTGGGAAACCCGAAACTGCATCGATCCCGGAAATCGTGAAACCTGTTCAAGCAAAGTTTTCATTTTATCTCTCCTATAGTAAATATAATATGTAAACGAAGCAGAGACGTGTGAGAGTGGACGGGTAATTGATGTCTGCTTGATTGATCGAAACGCGGAAACTGGAGTGATTTTGTTATTTTTGTGTCCCTCCCCAGTTTTAAATTAGTGGTCGGAAAAGAACCGATAATTTCTGAGTGAAGATGACGTCTTCGTTGCCGCCGGTGATAAACTTCGCAGCTGGGCCTTCGAAACTGCCGGAAGAGGTCAAGTCATCTGTCAACTCGACGCATATTGTGAAACTCATCCAGTCAATCTCCGAGCATGTTCAAAAAGATCCTATCGATCAATCATTATAACAAAGCTGCATTTTTGATCACACGGTAAATTGAAAATCGGGCCAAGGATTGAAAGATGCGAGGTGACGTTATTTGCGGGAAGTGGATATAATTTTCCGCTCGTTTCATTTCAGCTGCTTTATACTGTATAATATTTGGTTTCGAGTTTTTTTTTATCAGCAAATATTATCACATTATTCATGAACGGATCATTGAGCATGCAGGCCTTGACTGATGCGTTATTTCCACCAGAAAATTTCAAGTTATTTTTGAATTCAATTGATCAATGGCATCAAACAATTTCAAACATGAAGCAGCGTTTTTCCAAATATTGCTACAATTGTTGCTGTTTTGGGTGGTATAGGGCACAGAAGTTGCCTCAATATAATTTGATATAAAGTTGAATCAGAAAGAGTGAGTGTGTAAAAGCAGTAATGAGCCCTGGACAAGGGCCACAATGCCTTCTTGGAATTTCTGGGTTAATAGATAAGGATGTATTTCACAAGAATAAGATCAACAATTACAGTGGCCCCCTGCCTAACAGACCTCCCGTGTAAGGGATTTTTGTCAAACAGACCAGCTCTGCAAGCAGTTTTTCCTCCTGCCCAACAGACAAAATCCGCCAAACAGACTTCTTTTGGTTTAAAATTAGTGTTGAAATTGATATGGGACCCTACCTTCGTGGGCATGGGAGATACCCTCATCCACCAACTCCCATATGATGTCACATCATGTGACACCACTACACTACACTCCTGTCTCTCACTCCACCTTTCCCTTGTTTCTGAACAGTTCAGTTTCAGTCACACACGTACAATATATAATGTGTGATATGTACAGTGGGCCCCCGACTTACGACGGGCCCATGTTACGTCCGTTTCATCTTACGGCGCTTTTTGTAAATTAAAAAAACCCCCGACTTACGTCCGGGTTTCATGTTACAACTATAAAAGCCCTTTGACTTTCCCCACTCCAGTCTTCCTCTCGTTTCCAACCACACCAACAAAAAAGCCAGTAGCAATGGAGGAATTATTCCTGCCACATCATTATTTCCTACTCCTTGCAATAACACTCCCTTCAAAAATTGTAGAACTTAAGCAGACTCAAAATCAAGCTTTAAAACCACACCAACAAAAAAGCCAGTAGCAATGGAGGAATTATTCCTGCCACATCATTATTTCCTACTCCTTGCAATAACACTCCATTCAAAAATTGTAGAACTTAAGCAGACTCAAAATCAAGCTTTAAAATATGAAGGATGAACTCAAACAATGTCAACACTCAAAATGTGTTTATGACATGAAATTTTGGGCACAGTATATATTAAATTTCTTTCTTTGCACCTTAAAAAAAATTCAATTTATAAATTTTGAAACCTTGCTATGCAGACTCAAAATCAGGCTTTAAAAATGAAGGATGGAAAAAGTTGTGAGAAGTGCTCAAAATTGTGAAAATCATTCCCCTCCTACCCTATTTCACTACCCTACCCCCTATCACTTTTGTTTTTATACAGTCTTTCAAACATGTCTTGTGTCTCTTAATGCAATTTCTGACAAAGAGTTGAATTATGAAGGTAATTTTAGGTAAATATTTTTTTTCTGGAACAAATTAATTTTTTTATAATGTAACCTTAAGGGAAATAGGGTTTCAGCTTATGAGGGCCCCATGTTGTGACTTCCATCCTGGAACGGATTGATGACATAAGATGGGGGCCCACTGTATTTCTTGTAGGAAATAAGCACAATGACAACATATACTGTACATGCAGTTGAACCTCGTTAAATCAAGTACCATCCCATGTCAAAATTTTCCAAATGCTTGTCTGAATTCTCTTAAAAACCATGCCTTGAAAAACTTCTCTGACTCAAAGGCTTTTTGCTCTCAGACCTCCATCACTTGAATTTTCTGAATATCTTTCAGCAATTTTTTTGAAGCCAGAAAGAGAAAAAACAATTAAAATGTAGTGTGATGTAGTATAAGAGGAAGTGAAAGATTAATTGGTCAGATGAACACTTGCCCTCCAGTTCAGTACCCGCCTGTCAACTAATTTAAAAAGCAATTTGAAGCCCAAAAGATCTCTAAATTACAATTTTCTTTAATGCTTGATTCTTCCTTTTCCTCAACAAAATTTCTCATTTCCCCAACGCAAAACCACATTAACTCAATTTTTTTCTGGTTGCTTGAAGTTTAACTCAAAGATGTTCCACTGCATGTATATGAAATGGTTCATACTATTTGGAAACTGTTTAAAAATTTGCCATATTTTTTTGGTCATGTACGTTTAATTATTATTCCAACAATACTTCAACAATTTTATTTCCCCCGAAATGGGAGCACAATTAAATGCTAATTTCCTTGAGTCGTCGCTGTTTTCCTTGAATCCAAGTTTTTCGTTACTGGATGCTTGAACTTGAGCTGGTAGGTGTCGCTCCAATCTCAAGCATTTCTGGACATCACTTAACAGAGCTTGAGTAAATATATAAATTGTGACCGAATTTAATGTTCAAGTATCAATGCTCATCAACTTTTCTTGACTCGCCATAAAATCAGCCTTGAAAGACAGAATAAAATTCAGGTCATACCTATTCACAATAGGAAGTACAGTACATTAGACTCCTGGTATATTGGTGAACTCAAGGAAAGTTTCAAGTTTGAAAGAAATTTTAATTTTATTACCCTAAAAGATCATCCACATGGATTTGCGAATTATGACGGAAATTTCAGGAATAAATTTTAGGTCAACTTAGAAAACGGGCATTGTTCTTCATCAGCAAATTTTATATTTCCAAACCCGAATCAACAGGTGATTGCCAACATCGCCGCAGAACTGGAAAGTTATCAAGGGAAAGGAATCAGCATATTGTGCATGAGTCACCGGTCTGCAGATTTTCTCAAAATCATCAACAAGGCTCAAGAAATCCTCAAACAACTTCTGTAAGTTTCCTTCACCGAATCAAAATAGAATCCATCTTGTTTCTCCTGGTTGTTTCGTGTTAACGAAAGAGTTTCCGGGAAAATGTACAGCGGTAACAAATTCTTTGTCCTTATTTGATGATATTGAAGATATAAAAAATACACCTCAGTCATCATACTCATCAAAAGATCTTTTTTATGCATAGCAATATATATTTTTTGGGCGATTTGTCTGCAAGACTGAGACACTTGTTAACAAGTACCAACTCTACCAAGCATATACAGGGTGGCCCAAACACAAATCGTGTTTGGACCAATTTTGAAACACTGTAAGACTGAATTTTATGAAAAACAAAAGCTAATTTTGGGTGATTACACATGAATAGAAAAATCTATGCAGCTCAAACAAGGGTTATTACCTTTATAAGAGAACCAAAGGTCTGTTAAATTGATTATTGGATGGTTATGATTTCATCCCTCTCTGGTTGCCATGGTCATTGAAAAAAAGATGCCAAGTTTTTTTCTTCAGAACAGTGAATTAAATCTGCAATACTGGATGTGAGGAAAACTGGAATTTTGCTTTCCAAAGAACAATAACTTTACATATACTTCAATATGGAATATTATAGAAATTCGACTTAGAGAGGTTGAACTGTATTTTAGAAGTCAATTTAATCAACATGTTGGACCTTCAGAATTTAAATTTTAATAATCTCACAAAATACTGCATGCTGCAAGTGGGAAATTGGTGGCAATTTTTTTTTTCTGGTTCACCCTGTAACATTAGATAGATATCATTGATCGAACTTTCTTTATTTATTTTTCAAGCAGTGCTTATTTATTACAAATTCTTTCCCCAGGGGTATCCCGGACAATTACAAGATACTGTTCCTCCAGGGCGGCGGTACGGGCCAGTTTTCGGCGGTACCCATGAACCTTTTGCGGACGGGTACAGCAGACTACGTTGTCACTGGTGAGTGCTGGTGCCGAGAGAATTAATCAGATTCCTTGTTAACTGCTGCCGGGGAATATGTCACTGTTCCTGCAATAGCTTATCCTACAGTCCTTGATTATAATGCTGATACCAAAAACAATTACTGGTTCACCGTTTGAACCAGGATATGTAAATGTGCGGTATTTAAAGTTTCTCATTTCCCTCGGCAACTGGTGACTTATTTACAGCAATTCTTGCGCGCGAGATTTTCATTTTGGTTCATCAACAAGAATATTCGCATTTTTAGCCTCGAGCAACGGTACCTCATTTTTTTTGGAAAATTGAAAGCTTTTTCATTCTAGTCAAATATGATTCTCTTGAAATTAATCGACACCAAACAAATCAGCTCTTGTGCCAACTGATCGACGTCTTTAGCTCGACTTAGCTTCGTTGTAGAGCACTTAAAATACAAAAAGTGTTTTTTTACGCTCTATACTATTTCTAAACTTTTAACGACATGATTAGCGTTCAAGTATTTTTCTTTTAATTAATGGTGATTTACAAGCACCGGGTGTAACGACGATAAATATCATTCAACGCCAAAATAACCAGCAAAGCAAAAAAGCTTTTAAATCATTGCTTCACGATTTTAGATATTTAAAGAAGGTTTTGGAATATCCGTATCACTTTGAAACATTGCGAGAATTAAATTCAAATTTAAATATAAAAAGGAATCATTTATTCAAGGCTAAATACGTTTTGAAAACTTGTATAGAACATCCAATAAGACATTTTCTGAAAACAACGACACTATATAATTTACACTGCTGTATTCAGTCATTTTCAAATTATAATAAAATTGGTTTTCCAAAAATCTCGACAGCAAAAGGCGTGGGTTAAAGAACATTCCATAAACGCTCAAGTGTGAGAAAATATTCCAGACCGCTCTTGTGCATGCAGATGCAAAATCATGAAACATCAAGTATCTCGTTCTAAGTGATTAAACCATGAAATTTTGAAAATTTCAATTTCAGGTACTTGGTCTGACAAGGCATCCAAGGAGGCCAAGAAGTACATGCACCAAGTGAACCTGGTTGCGCCTAAACCACAAACATTCACCTCGATTCCTGATAGAGTTAATTGGAAGCTCACAGATGGCGCTGACTATCTGTACTACTGCGCCAATGAAACTGTTCACGGTAAGAGATACATGTAATGTCATTCAAATGGGGAATTTTTCTGTTGTTTCATGCTCAATTTAATTTTTCAAACCAAGAGCAATGGTAGTTATTCTTGAGAATAATGCTAAATTTTTCGGAAGTAGAATTCCAAATAGGAGGGTTAAATCTGCCTTCAGAACTGCTTCGGCCAACATTTTTCGTTTGAAATATGTTTTAATTTCAATCGTAAATATTATTACTGGCAGAAATTTTTAGATTAAAAAATTGCGAGAGCATCGAACTGAAAATAAGCGATACAAATACAGTAGCTTATGAAAATAATTTTCCCGCGTCGCCTCGAGTGCAAAATTTTGAAAGAACGAAAAAATACTTGACGCAATTCCGTGATACGTTGGAAGTAAATTCTCGCAGTACAGTACTTGATAATCCAGGACAATTATTATTTTTTCGTCCACTCTTTGACAAAAAGGTGTCGAGTTCCATGAAACACCGTTGTGTCCGGACGACGTCACTCTGGTCTCCGACATGTCATCAAACTTCTTGTCACGGCAAATCGACGTGTCGAAGGTTGCCTGAAATTAACCACGCACCGAATATTCAACTAATCAAGGCTGAACAATCATTCTAGCGAGAATTAATTTTGATTTTCTTTTTTTTTTTGGGCTTAGTACGGATTGATTTTTGCGGGGGCTCAAAAGAATGTCGGACCTGCCGGGGTTGTTGTGGCAATTATCCGAGAAGATTTGCTCAAGAACGAGTTGAAGAATCCGCAAACCCCGCTCGTGTTGGATTATGCTGATCAGGCCAAGAATAATTCCGTTGCCAATACTCCCTGCACTTTTGGGTGAATATTTTTCAACTATCGTATCACACCTTCCGGAAATGACATTCAAAAAACTGTATTAGATCAAATAATAAAACCAAATCAAATGCAGCGAATTAATAAAATAACGTTCCGACTTGGAAGCTTGAAAATCACGTGACGAAAAGGAAAACTTATCGGTCTCGTGAAAAAGAAGTAATAGCGCATTTCATCTGACCAAAGGTTTTCTGAATTGTGCTCATGTTCAGAAGGCCTAAAACGAAAAATCTGGGAAAGGTGAATCCTTTTGTATCCCAAAATCTCAAATGCTAATCATATGCAAGGAATTCCTGGGAAAAGAGCCACCCATCAGGAGGGAATTTTTTTTCATTTTTGAGACAATTTTTTTCTGCAGGATTATAAAAATATATTTTACTCTTTGTCTAATTATAGGCCTTGGTGCAAAAATCTCTTGTCAGTGCTCATAGGCACAAAATGTTGCAAAATATCCCAACTTTGCTGTACAACAGTTAAAATGATTGAAATAAAAATAGTCAAAGATGTGTTTCACATGCAAATTTGTATTTCAACTTTTGAAAAAATTGAAGTTGAATGCCCAAAAAGTTAAGAAATTTTTAATGATCTACTTAACGACATTTTTTATACGATATTCGTTTAACTAGTTGTTGTTTTTTCTAGACCTTTGATTTTTTTAAAAATTTCAATGACAAATTAGACACCCTTAAAAAGTCAGGGTTCATTCTTGTATCTTGATGAATCCTTCTCCTGATCATAACTGTTTTATTATAATCTGTTGAAATTGTGGCTTTCACTTATTTTCCTGGACAGCGTGAAAAGTCTCTCTGTTTTGCTTAAAATCCCTGAAAAAACTATTGTAATGAACTTTTGTAAAATGTGCTAAAAGCGCTTTGATTTTGAAATAATCTGGAAAGTTGGGATTTTTTCATGCTCCGGTTTAATTTCTTGAGATTTATTCAGAGAGTTCATTTTCTGTGCGCCAGTTCTAAAATAAAATAAAATAAATCCCTAGTGATAATTATTTTTAATAACCCGTTGACATTTTTCCTTCCCCTTATTTCCCTGGAAAAACCCTTCACTTTCCCGGAATAAAAAAAAAATAACAACTCTCTAGCATTTCCGAACATAAAAAAAGAGAAAATACATCTATAAGTAGAATTCTATAACCTATAAAAATAACTCTGGCATCCTGTTGGACGATGTGTGAAGAGATTGAGGATCTCGCCAACATCGTTTCGTTTTTTTTGTCTATGCCCCGCGGCACAGGATATACGCCCTGGAGCTGGTCCTGGAGTGGATCCTGAACCAGGGCGGCCTGGAGGAGATGGAGCGGCGGTCGCGGGAGAAGGCGGCGCTGATTTACGACGTCATCGACGCGTCGGCGGGTTTCTACTCGAACCCAGTGGCGCCCCTTTGCCGCAGCCGCTACTTGTAAGGCAAGGCGCAGCCGCCCGGGCTGCCGTTGGGCCCCGAACTTTGGCTTAAAGAACGGTCCCGGCTGTTTCGGCCGTACTTCTTGGAGTTCCCTGTGTCCACGCACAAACTAGCGCACTATGCATATTTACTGTATGTGCGTATATACAGGGTGGGGTCAGCCATAAAAAAAAAAAAAAATTGCATGCACGTAACAGAGGGGGTCTCAGGAGTTATGCAGAATAAAAGGGTGCATTGGGCGTGGGGCAGCAATTCACTGCTCAATTTTGTTTTTCTCACCTCTGACCCCCTCCATCCTGAATTTTTGGAATGTGTGCATCATCTTGAAGGATGGATGAATGAAGTTTGCTGGTTTACCCTTCTACTGCAAAATTGGGATATTTTTGCAAAATTTTGTGCCCAAGAGCACTGAATTGAAGTTTTAAAAAATACATCTGATGACCACAAGGCAAAAATTGAGAAAAAGTTAACTTTTTTTTCCTTGTCTACACCTGTGCTGGCAGAAAATGTTGTGCAAAAATAAATTCTCCCAGGGTGGCATTTTTTTCTGCATTCCTAGCATAGGATTAGGATTGAATATTTCTGAAAACAAAAGCATTCATTCTTCCTGTATTTTTCCATATTCAGGCCTTTTTCAACACAGGCGCCTTTTTGACCTTTCATAAAAATTAATGAACCACTGCATGCCAAAAGAAATACTTACTTTGCAGTGGGGTGGAAAGGAGGCTGTAAATTACTGGTCCTGTACCCCATCTAGAAACAGCACTGGAGAACAGCAACTGAATGGAAGGAGTTGTGCCAAGAGGCAATTTTTTTTTTGGGAAAATTTTGGTTCAGATGGTTTTGGTGACCATAATACTATGGCACTCTTGGGAACATATAACCATATATTATTTAGAAAAGAAATTGAAAAAGCTTTCATTTGGCATTTATTTCATATATTGCTGTAGCTTGATTTGCTATACTGAGCCATTGTCATTGACAATTTTTTTCGCTTTTTTTTTGGTCAACCCTGTATGTGTTTGTTGAACCTGTAAGATATAGTCGTCCCGCGCCGACCGCAAAAAGTTATTCTCGCCGCATTCCTTACGAAAAACTGCTTTTCTATTCATGAAACAACTAATTAAGGAAAAACCCACTGAGTAGGTTTTTCCCATTATTCTGATCGTTTCGCAGCGAGCGGTTGTCTAAAAAGGTGTTGATTGATCTTGAGTTATCACTTTCGAAATATACTTTGCACTTTGTCTTTTGGGAGAATTACCGAATTCTCCCCTGCCGTGTTCCCCTGCGGCTTGAGTCTACTATTTTATTCATCAGATTTATTCTCTCATCACGTTCCTTTGTGGGTTTAGCCTACAGAACCTGCAAGTATATGTGAGGAAACCCCTTACCCAGGCAAGCAAAAATATGGGGCTGAGTTGGGGTTCTCTGAGGCTGTATGGGACCGCCCTGTCCATGTACATGATGGATGATATGCAGTAAAACCATGTTTTGTTTTGTTTTTGTTTCTTGTATGTCGAATTAAATAAAGTCACGATTTTTCTTTATCTTCCTATAATTGTTAAAACAAGGGTTGTGTCTTTTTGTGAGAACATCCTCATTATAAAATTAAATATTTTCCCCCAGAGTGGATGATTGGAAAACCATCAGTCAAGTCGTCAGCTGTAGTGTTTATTTTCTTGAATAGCTCAATCAATATAGGAAAATATTTCAAACTGAAGATGATTCAGTTTCCTTTTAAATGATTTCGGAATCAAGTGAATTTTCATGGTCATCAAGCGCGTTTAGATCAAATGGGTTCAAACGAAAATCTCAGGAAAGAAATTCCTGTATTCTTTTCGAATCCTTCTTCTCATATATAAAGAAAGTTCCAATAATTCAAAGGAAGTCCTAGAAATATTATAATTCCGAATAATACATCGTTGATCGAATACAGTAAAAATCCTTCTCCTGGTCTTTTCTTGAAATGTAAATTGCAAAAATTGTATTATGATAAGTTTCCTATATTATGTTTATTGTTTGAAATTTCAAATTTTTTCATGGGTCTTTGGCGCAATTTTCCCGCTATATTTCCTCTTGTGCAATTTTCTCTCATTTTGTTTTATGAAATAAGCTTTCCCTGTAGAAAATTTTCCAAACAATTTTTCATTGCATTCAATAGTACTTTATTCAAATTGTACATATAAATAAAAATGCAGAAAAAGCCCGTTTTTATTCTCGAGTGGTTAGAAAGAAAAATTCAAGGGATGTCGCCCAACATGTTGTCGCCTTTATAGTGGCATTATTCCGAAGGAATTTCAATACTTTCCTGGTGACTAAAAATATTGATTTACATTTTTTTCCCAGATCTGTTGGAGGAATAAGAGCTTCTCTCTACAACGCAATCACCGTCGAAGAAACTCGGACTCTCAGGGATTTCATGATCCAGTTTCAACAAGACCACGTCGGAAGTCCCGTTTAGAACAAATAGAACAAAAGTGCCTCACTTTTAATTGTCCAAGCATTGTTAATTCTCAGAATATACTCTGATGAAGTCAAGCAAGAAATACAACTGGTGCAATTCAGATTAATGGTGCGTTTTTTATTGCCCCTGAATAAAACGTCGCATTGATCATCTCATCGGGAAGTTTTCTCCGATACGAACGATTTGAAAAATCGATTGATGATGCGTTTCTGAAGGCGAATATGTCACATACATTTTCCTTCACCACTTTTAATTGTTCTTCATCACGACGAAGAGACAACATGGGACAGGAAGTCAAAAATACTCAAAACTTGAAGGCTTGCGACATCAATTAGGACCATGTAGGCGTAATTAATGATTCTCTCGACGTGTGTCCCTCGTCGTCGTCGGGGATCAAACCGCGAAGAGGAAATAACTCCGAAAATTGTTTCAAGAAGAAGAACATACACAAAAAAAAATAGAGACGGGATCTCGAACATCTTTTGTTCGTCCAAAAGGAATCCAATCGTCGAAAGAAGGTGAACTTGTCCGTCACGAGACGTTAATTGCTTTCGTAATCATAAAAAAAAAGGTTTTCTGATGTGAAGGGGACTTTTATATCACGTTTCATCGTTTGTCCGGATTCTTGACGGTGTGAGTTTTTCCGGTTTAACGGAGAGTATGTCTCGTTTTCTTTGACGTGGAAAATCGTCTAAGGGTTTGTAATGGTTGTATATTAACGACGAAGGTCGGGGAGATCGTCTAAAAATACTTGACTTCCCGAACTATTGGGAGAGTTTCGAAAACCGTTTTTCCCCAATCCTTTATATTTTCCAACAACGGTAACCCTGCTCGAGGCTAAAATTTATTTTTAACATTTTATTCATGGATGCATATTTCATCAAATTTAAATCTGCGATTTGGTAAAATGCACAGTATCTCACCGAGTTTCAAACGTTTGATACTTTCTGCTAATATTTATCATGAAGAAGCTTTTTCAATGTGCGTTTAATTGCGATGTGTCCCCGCATTACGAAAAATCCGTACTGCAATAATTTCAAATTGCGAAATGTTTTATAGGGGTAAAAAATATCCCCTCGCGTAATTGCTTCACAGACCGACATTTATAGACAAAAAAACATTAAAATTTAATCAAATATTTAATTAACACTTTGAAATTTGTGAAATGCAAAGGAAATGAGAAAAGGATAACTTAGTTTTGGATCTTTTTGTCGTCAAAATTTCTGAAATTTCAAAATGAAACAGTTGAAACTCGTCAGAGTTACTTCATTTTCGTAACACTGAATTTTGAATTCCCTACTTTAGACCAAAAGAAACGCACATTTTTTAATGTGGTACAGTGAGACCCCCACATGCGGACACCTTGACCTTCAGACAATTCAACATAGGGACACTTATTTTTCCAGAAAAAATCAATAAATAAGGGTCAACATGAGGACACTGACTTGACATAGGGACATTTTGTGATGAAATTGCAAATACATTCCAAGCCAAATTACAAGAAACAGATATTTCCAACCCTACAATTGATGTAAGAAAAGTTCTTGGATAATTCTCTCACCAAATTACCATTCACTTAGCTAATTAAAAAAATTACCTCCAGCATAGGGGGACTTCTACTTTTTTTCACTTGAATATTATTTTTGTAGATGCCAAAATTCCCGTGTACAGTACAGAGATGCACTATTCAATGCTCCAAATGTCCTTATTGAGTTGAAAATGTATCCACTAATTAAAATTCAAGTGGCAAACAATTTTTTCAGGGAATTCTGAAGAATATTTCTTCCAGAAAACACCAATTGAAAATTATATAATGTAAGTCTATGGGAAAATAAGACTTGACTTAGGGACATTTTGACTTGGGGACACTCTTGATGCACCGATTACATCTGCATCTTGGGGTCTCACTGTATGTCCACATCTGGGGGTCTCACTGTATTTTCTTGAGCTTCAGGAACAAATAAAATTATTTGTTTTGCTTTAGGTGAATATTCCACATACTAAAAGGCATCCCAAGGATCAGTTTGGTTCTGCTTGGACTCACTGTAATAATATTAAAAATTTTGTCAATATATCCTCCAGTGTCATGATTCAGATTTCAGCATGCAAAAATTTTGAGCTTTTTTCCAACTTTTCAGGGTAAGGTATACCTTTAAAAATTTCCAATTTTTTCCCAGGATTGAGAATCTTGAATTAAAAATAAAAATGTAGTATTTTTAAGTGAATATATTTTTATTTTATTTCTTATGAATATATAGGTATTATAGATTTTGCACTTATCAATATTTTATTTATTGATACTATTCTTCACAACACATACAAAGGCGACAATAAAGCATTTTCAAATACTTGATTCTGCAATCACACACGATTTTTCCATCAACCCAATGGACTTCCCAACCCTCCTAATCTCTTAATTAGGAGTCCCATATTTTTCATCTCGTAATTAGGAGTCCCAGCGCCTGATAAGATGTTTCTCAGCAGCTCAGTTTCATTTGTTATTCGCCATCAGTAAAAAAAAATCTTAATAATTATGAAGCAAACAAAAATCAGCCAATCGTCATAAAAAAAAAACCAACAATGCAGGTTCACCTGGCAAAGGGGTCGGCTACATGTATGCAGCCACAGTATCTCAAGTCTCCCGAATCTTCGAACCCACTCTTGATTAGCCAGTGGGGGCCCCTCTGAGGACAAAAAGTTGGACCCTCATGGAGAACCCAGCTCATTCAGCTCTCAGTGACCGCGGCGCGCAGTCGCACTCACTCATTCATTCCTGAGTCCTCAGTTAAAAAATATTCCGAACACACAATTAATTGGGTTCCGAGAAATAGTTTAGATAAACCAGGTTTTTTTTCCCTTCTCAGAAAAAGTAACCATAGAGATTGGATCATGTTCATGATCAAGCAATTGTTTATTGCGCAAGCGTTTTGAAAATCGTGCTGGCTTTTGTTCACGCGAGATACTGACTTGATTTCCACGGAATAATATTTGATACCTAGAGTTGTTTTTTTTTTTCCAAGGGTGGAAATGCAGGAGACGAAAATGAAGAAGGAAACGACATCCCATCATATAGTGAGAGAATGCATTTACCCTGCTGACATACTTACATTTTTGCTGATTGCTTTGAAGACAGTTCAAGTGTTGTTAATTTGGCCTTGTGATGAGAAAAATCTTCTCAGTGACAGTGAAAAAGATTTGAGAATCACATTTCATTGAAGAAGAGTGCTCCAATGTTGTCAAAAAAATTTCAAATATTTATGATGCTCAATGAAACAATGGATTGATAATACATATTTATTACAAATTCAAAAATTATCATAAAAATTAACAGAGGCTAGTGTCAAGTATTTTTTTCTTCTTGATTGTACAGGTGGTATACCTTGCATATCAACCCTAATCCATTGCCAGACTAGGGTCAAATTGCAAAGCTGTCAAATTGTGAGACACTTCATGAAATAATGGAGAAATATCAGCGCAAAAATGCAGTAAAAGTGGCCAAAGCTGGTTCAATTCTGGGGCAGAGGTCAAATTACAAGTCAACCTCCCTGCAAATGCAAACTTTGATTTGCAGGACAGTTGAATTGCGGGCAGTCAAATTGCAAGGTACCACCTGTATACCTGCATGTATAAATGCTTTTTAAAATTATGACGAACATTTTTAACATTCCCTGTTTTAAACAAAGGCCATAGGAAACAAAGTGAAAAGCAAAGTGGTGATTGTTTTGAAAATTAAATTGTTACCTTTTCCCTTCATTCATCTTTCCAACATTGATTGTTGAAATTTGCAGAATGCCTTTTTATGTCTACTAAATCAATGAACAATATATTGTGTTCCTTTTACTTTTTGAAAGTATATGGTTCAATAGCTAAATATACAGTACCATCAAAATTTGTAGAAAAATCTGCAAAAACATTAGCATCTATTTTTAAATCTTTTCACGATTGAACAAAAAATCGGTAAAATATTCAGCTATTAATGCACGTCCATAAAAGTGAATTTGAAAAAATAATTTCAATGCAGTTGAAAATTGCGCTTCAGACACTTTTAGATTTTTCAATTTCTCGTCTCCTTATTAAAAAATTCATTTCCTCAAACGTTTCAAGTGAACCAAGTTCCCCAATTAATCGACGCAGGCTTTGATGAAAGCAATAAATTTCGAAATCGACGTTCCTCTGTTGTGTATATATAGTCCTTGTTTATGTTTGGGGTTTGGTAGCTACAATGAATTGGTAGTTAGGAACGCGGTTGAATTCAGTAGTATTTTACGACTCATGTTTGTGGAGCAATTTTCCACATACTTGAGCAGGAAAGGAATTTGTTGAGCATGAGCTAACATGTTGCGTTGTTGAGGTAAAATTGTGGCCTTGTCCACGAATCCTCCTGTTTTCCGGGGACGAGAATCAACTTTTTTGGGTCTGTGATGAAAAAAAAATGAAGATTTGTGAGGCGTGAGATTAAGTATAGTATAAGAATAAGCTGAGTTAATGTCCTCATGCTATGCAATCATGGCGAGTGATTTGCATCAATTTCCTGGACGATTTCATCTGCTAAGTGCAGTCATATTTCGCAGACCCTCGCAATCATAGTTTGTGTTCACAACTGTAACAATGTACTGTATATACTGTTTCCCAACCCAAGCATGGTGTTTTTTTCTTTCTTCAAAAATTATGCAGTGGAACAGTATTTTTTTACTTAATAAAGGTGTGTCAGCTTTTTCTATCAACCCTTGGGCGGCAAAGTCAGACTATTTTTGCAAAATTTTGTTCCACCTCAGGGAAGAAAAGAAAAAAATGGCCACAGGGAGCTGAAGACAAATTTGGGAAAAATCGCAATGTTTTTTTTTTCTTTTTGCACAGCATGAAAATAAAAAATGCTACATTAAGGAACAGGCATTTCTTGGATTAATCAAAACTTTGCCTCAGCCCACCTGGAAGGGCTTTTCTGACCTTCAGAAAACTGAAAATGCCCCAGGATACAAAAATATTCAAATTTTGGCCAGCAATGGGAAAAGAACCCTCCGCTGTCCAAGGGTTGAGCAGCAATCTCTTGGAAAAGATTTCCAAACATTTGTGGACTTGAAGATACAGAACTGCATGTAGAGGAGTTTGAAATCCTCAGGCCACAAATGGCTGATTTTGTGTACAAAACTGTATTTCATGATAAACCATATCTTTGTCTGAGAGTTCTTAGGGACCCCCAACACGGTGACATATTTGCAGAGCTCAGTTTTCACTTTTCTGCACAATTATTCAACTTTGAACACATTTTATAGAATCTTTGTTCATTGAAGTATTTTTAATTGAATTGAACAGCAAGGTTTATCTTCTGCTTTTCTGCATTCACAAGGTTAAAACAATGTTCCCACATCCAAACCACATTCTTCACATCAGAATGGAAAATAGAGAAACAAGTGCACATGCATATTAAAAGAAAAGAAGATACATCATATTGTGTTTTTTTATGTGATTCAATAATGCATGTGTGTGGACCTTTTAAAAAATTGAAAAGTGTACTCCAAGTTTTTCTCTTTAACGAGAGTGTATCAAAAGCTGGAACACAAAAACGATTCTGTATCTGTTGAATATTGTCACTTATGAATTACATGATTCTTTATTTATTGAATGAAATATAATTTGGTTGTTTTTCGTTTTCCATATTTTTTATTTGCATGTTTATTGTTCATATTTTAGGATTTTTTAAAAGATTCATGACCTGATAATAAAATGAGCAAGTATATTGCCAATAAATCCCGAGGTTTAATTGGCTATATAGTCACATGAGCCAAAATTTAAGTGCTGTACAGTATCACAAATTACATGATCTGTAATCTGAATTACTTTTTTAATTCAAAACATGAAGCATTTTATATTTTGAAAAAGTAATTTGAGGCGACGACGAGAAATAAAGATTTGAATCACGTCCAGCAGCATTTTTAGTATCCGTGATTTCGCGAATTGAATGTTTGACGCAAACATTTATATTCGCTCATCATGTGCTTACGTTTGAGCTATACAAGCTATTAGTAAGGGTTTGAGCTGAAATTCAGCTTTCTTTCTTTGTGGAAATTTCAGAATTGACATAATAGGACTAAAATCTCTTGGCTCACTTTTGTATAGCTAGCTGGATGAACGCTGCAATGAACAACGGCGGCGGCTCTTCGTCTTTCGACGGAAAATTCGCAGGATGTGCTGGCGTCTTCTATTTTTTTTTTTTTTTGCAGATGTTGAACATAGAGATTAGACGGTAGGGCTGATTTTTGAAAAGACTTTCTCCTCTTTTTCAGCAGTGCACTTGTCGATTTGCGAGCGCCGTGAGTGTCGGAACGCGAGTGTTGTTCACCGTAGCGGGCGCTGCGACAAGCGACCAAGTTTCGTCGGCTTCTTCTTTTGTTTCCCTTTTTCCTTTTCTTTTGTTTTGTTCTTTTCGTGTCCACGGCACATTTGGCGTGAAAAAACTTTTTTGAAGAGAAGAAAGGCGAAAGAAACAAGGATTTTCGAAAATCTGCATTCGAAAGAGGAGAGAAAGAACGAGAGCCGAAGTGGAGATCGCCGGGGTTTTAGTGCGAAAGTTGGAGCATCACCATCATCAGCGGGTCAAGGTGACCAGTGACGTGTGTGTTAGCTGACCATGGTTACCCTCGGGTCCTCTGGAATTTCTCTTCTGCTTCTTCTTGTCGCCATCAGTTTACTTTCAGGTTGGTTTTGTTATAAAACCGAGGGCAAAAAAAATAAGTAAACAAAGAAATAGCCAGAACTCCCACATCCAAACCCCGCCTCCCCACCCAACCCAACTCCCCCAAATACATTCAATAATTTCAAAGCATGAAACAAAGCACAAGCCAATGACAAAAATAAAAGAGAACACACTCCACAAAATAAAACTGGACATCCTACACGTATGTTGCATACACCCACCCATCCCCAATATTAAAGACAAAGCAGCAGTAAAAGTTTATTTGAATCAGCTATGTAATTACTGTATATAGAGAATGCATCATACTATATGAAGCAAATTTTGAAAACCAATTAGGTTACAATGCTTTTGAGGTGTGGAAAAGAATTGCAATAAGTTCCCCCTCTGGGAACCCGAGCAGGTGTTTTCAGTGCTGGGTGCTGCTGCTGAGGAATAATGCATGATTGATGCAGCTTTTTGTGGGGACCCCATGAATTATTACCCGGGCTTGTCTTTCGGCATATGGAAGACAAGATGTATCATATATGCATCTTCTCTAGCATCGCATTTTTCATGGCTACGTAACGAATATTGAACGGATGCCTTGCGTGCATGTCTATGATGACGCCTGTTTTCCCCTGCGCGCAAAATAACTTGGGGCATATTCTGCATTTTGGATGAAAAAGACACCAGTCCCACTGCAAGTTTTGAGGTAATCTGCCTCATATTATCGGCATTGAATTATTTCGAGAAATTGGATAGGATCGAGGCTCACAGTTTGGATGATTAAGTTTTTTTTGGCGTTTGGAAGGAATTTTTGGGATTGTGTTCGTCAAGAACTTCAACCAATTTTGCGTAGAATATTCCAGCTGCGTCCATATTCGAAAAAGTCATGGGATATCCATCAGGGGGATATTTTCTAAACTGGATAAGTTATAAAACTTACCATTTGTTCACAATATTCCACGAAAAATTGGGATGGGAAATTATTTCTTGGGAGTTCGACTTTGTCAAAAGCTCCGATTAATTCTCAAGATGGAAGATTCCATCTGCGCCCATGCATAAAAGTATTAGACATCAGGCCGAAAATTTCATGAACTGGATAGATAATGAATCTTTTCATTTCTTTGCGATATTTCGCAGAATTCTTGAAGTTTTAAAAATGCTTACATGTACTGTGAGTGAGTGTGCTCAGCATAAGAGCTCATTGAGCGACAATGACTAACTGAAAATAGATGGTGTTACCTGCCACGAAAGTTCAGGAAGACATTAAATAAGTTCTGCTGTTGACTTTCTCAAACAATTGCCCACCGAAATTCATGCTAGAAAATCCTGGAAAATTTGGTCATGGGTTGGGAAATTACAAACAAAAACTTTTTGACTTGATGATTCATTACTGGTCCAATATGTGTTCAACAATTTTAGAGTACCGATTTTATTGTCCATTTTGCTTATTTTTCTCAGCTCAATAAATAGAAAATTTCAAGTACTGCACCTTATTTGCTTGAATACCATTTACTCTCGCATACGACGTACACCTTGATTTTCAGCGTGGAAAACTTATCCCTTTCAAAGATACGCATCACAATTTTCAGTGAAAATTTTTCGCAAATTGAGAAAAACCCAGCTGTCATTAGATTTGTTGAATGATCAATTGAAAAATAACAATCGGTCAATGAATTAAAAGAATGAATTTTAAAATTCATTATAGTTATGTCACTTATGTGGTCAACGAATAATGCGCACAAGAATGTTTTGAAAATTTACAAAAAGCGTTTCTATTCAAGTATGAAATGCACCCAACGTTTTGGTTCCGATTTTGGGGGAAAAAATTGCGCGGAGTACTTGAGTTTATACAATAATGCAGATATTCCAGAAACCATAGAATATCTTGAAAGAGAAGCACAGGGTATTTGGGTTTTTTTTCAGCCACAATTGGATGAAACCCCTCGCAAATGGTCACATAAACCCGGGTATAAGCTCTGTAACAATGCAATCAATACAGTCTCCTTTCTACAACACATCCTTCACAAGCATCCACCAGCATCAGCCAATACCCTGTCCTAATGTCGAAGCAATCATACTGGCATTTTTAGCAAGCGTAGATTATTACAATACAGTAACGCGTTTTTAAACATCTGCCAAAAGCAAAAAGAAAAGAGAAGGGAAATGCGTATCTCAAAATACAAACAGTTAACCCACCTTCAACTCAAACCTCCGTAAGTCAAATACAACACCTCCCTGATATAGTCAACTTTAAAAAAAAAAAACAGCTGTCTGAACTTCCTTATGAACAATGCATTGGAAACATCTCTAACTCAAAGGATTTTCCTCCCAAACCTTAGTAACTTCATTTTTTGAGTCCTTTTGGGTATTATTTTTGACAAAAGCAGAAGAAAAGCAATTGAAAAGTAACTTGATGTGTCTTGAATGGAAGTTGTGGAAGACTAGAATTGGGCAAATGTGCCCTTGCATCTAATAAGGTCAGCATTCTTTCAACTCATTCAAGAAGCAATTCAAGGGCCCAGAATATCACCATCTACAATTTTCCAAAATTCTTCTGCGTTGCCCTCTACAAAAATACTTGTTTCCTAATAAACTTGAAACTCCTCTACTCAAATTCTTTCACTGGTCCCTTGAAATTCGACTGATGTTACCCAACAGTTGGAACCTATAAAACTGACTACTTGAGACATCGCTTCATTTACCGCAACTTATTTCTTTTCAATTTCGACAATCCTTCAATTTTAGTTCAAAAAGCTTCTTTGGCAATGGACACTCTCCATCTGAATATTCTTTTTGTTTCCCTATACATTCTCTTATGAAAAGACTGGGCATCATTCGTCCAACAGTTGGCTGAAGAATCTGCCGGAATGTCACGGGGGTTTGGGGTACCTTTCACCCGGATTTCTGCTGCTGATGGAAAACAATCACGTTGCAGTACTTCCTTCAGCCATGGGCTAGTGCTGATGGTGCTGCTGCTGCTGCTATTCGGATAATCAATGCGCCTTGGGGGGATTAGGCATTGATTTCAGCCAGTGAGAGGGAAACAGATTTAATCCCCTTTTTGGACATATACAGAGGGTGGGCACAAAAAAAGTGAACCAATGTTGGACTTGATATAGCTTGGTAGCGAATTGAGCTGCAGCAATTAAAAAAACCACCAAATGAAAGCTTGTTTGATTCCCTTTAAAATGGTATGTTATTTATGTTTCAATTGTCATGACATGCTGGTCACAACAACCACTGTAATTGAAACATCCCAAAGAAGAAAGTTGTCAGGGAATTTATAACACTATAAGCTGCTGCTCTCTAAAACTGCTTTTAAGTATAAATGGGGTGCAGGAACAGTAATTCAACCAAGAAACTTCATGCTGTCTTCAAAAGAGGGTGTAAAGTCTGTAAACATTCCCAAAAGTTAGGAGATTGGGCTGAAAAGTGAAAAAAATTGAGCTATGCGATGTTTCTCCACTGGTGAATCCTGCATGGCTGCCTCATGGCCCCTCTGACCCCTATGTATATGCAAATTTCTTTGGGATGACCCCCCTCCTACATTTTGTCCATGCCTGCAGCCTTTTGAAGGCAGGATGACATTTTCCAGTTGATTTACTGGTCCTGCACCCCATTTATCCATAAAAACAGCTCAAGATAAAAGCAGGTTTGTGCTAAAGTCAGCTTGCCTGACAACTTTGCTTTTTGTGTAAAGTTTTCATTCAAATGGCTTTTTTCGACTGAGCCTTAATTGGCACTTGAAACATAAAAACCATACATCATTTGAAAGAGAATTGAACCGGCCTTCAATTTGTTGTTTGTTTTTCTCTATTGCTGCAGCTCAATTTGCTACCAAGCTTTTTAACCCTTGGGCAGCAAAGTTGTACTATTTTTGCAAAACTTTGTCACACCTCAGAGAAGAAAAGAAAAAAAATAACAACAGGGAGTCGCAGATGAAATCAGGAAAAATCCCAAAGTTTTTTTATCTTGGCCACAGAAAAATTTTGCTGGAAAATAAAAAGAATGCTATGTTAAGCAACAGGCTTTTCTCAGATTCATCCCAACTTTGCCTCAGCCCACCTGGAAGGGCTTTTCTGACCTTCAGAAGACTGAAAACACCCCCAGCATATGAAAAAAATCCAACTTTGCTTGCAATGGGGAAGAACCCTCCACCATCCAAGGGTTAAAGTCCAAAACCAGTTCACTTTTTTTTTGTCCACCCTGTATAATATACGAGTCCGGACGGACGGAAATTCATCCATTGTGGAAGGTTTGGAGTAACACAACCGGTTTCCTCTGACCATCCAAGGGTTAAAGTCCAAAACCAGTTCACTTTTTTTTTGTCCACCCTGTATAATATACGAGTCCGGACGGACGGAAATTCATCCATTGTGGAAGGTTTGGAGTAACACAACCGGTTTCCTCTGCTTTGGAGCCGCATCTTTCAGCCGCCTTCCCTTGTAATCAGAGAATTGCTCGCCATCTATCTTGATGCTCAGGATCCTTTAAATTCCTGTTCTAACTGACGGACCATGGTAGCAATTGCCAGAAATGGGTGCTGCTGAGAGCTTATTGTGTGCCAAGTTTCCACTCGCAAGTTTTCAGCCTTGCCACACGGAAGATGGCAAGCTATATAAAAACACGCGTGAAGTGTGCCCGGAAAATCAACGAAGCTGTGGGGAAAAAAAAATACTGCTTTGAGCTTTCAGCAGCCTCAACCAATAAATGTATAGGCAAACCTTTTTTCTTCAGCAATGACGAAGCATCCTTGTGGAATGTGTATACTCAAGAATATTTTTCTACATACTGTAAATATATACACAGCGGAAAACATGAGGAAATAAAATAAGAATATCGCTTTTCTCTAAAGCCGATCAGGACTTTCAGTCAGTTTACGGGAGTTCAGTACCGCTTTTCCTGAAATTTTCCAAGTGGAAACCAGCCAAAAAAGGACATTGCAGGCATTTTATTGACAGTGACACTCACACGACGAGGATGAGTGAATTTCAAGTTTTGTCTGCTGCTATACTTCAGCGAAAGAAATAGAACAGGAATAAGCTAAAAATAATAGGAAGGGAACTGAACGAGCCCAGGAGAAACTAAAATATCATTTCTTCTCAAGAAATGTCGAATATTTATTCTGTTAACCAACGTATTGCTGACATAATTGTAGCTACGACAATCTGAATTTTCATAGCGTGTTCAGGATATATCATGAAACTTACGTACGTGAAAACATACGCAATGGTGATTCATTGATCGATCTTCAGCGAAACCAAAGCCATTTTACACATGCATGTAATGGATCTCATGGATTATTTTAATTAGTGACTGATGGATGTTTTTTCTGCATAATTAAGATCAATAGAAACAATTCTTATCATGACGTTAACTGTTCGAAATTATAAGCAAAATTTCAGAAAGCATGCAGCTAAAAAAAATCCGACATGACTTCTTACTTTATTGGCGAAGCATCTCTTTAAACGTAAATAAAAATATTTTTGAGAAACGTTCAACACTTGACTATTCGGCCAGATGTTCACATAGGTTTTTGTTTTTTCAATTTTTGCACACTTGATTGAGGGTATGAAAAACCTCGTGATTCATACTCTTTTGTATACCTGTAGTTTATTCCGATCTACCGAAAAGTCTCTGGTAATCATGTACAAGTCAAGGGGTCACACGGTTCCGCGCGGATCAGCTTGTTATTGTGGCTGTTCTGACGGAGCCAGGGGCTTCAAAAAAACAAAAAAAAACAGAACATTTCAAGGCCTGTTTCAATAACACATGGATCAAAAGGGCTGAGAAGGGTGTAAAAATCGGTGGTGATTTCATTGAGAAAGTATTTTCCTAGCCTTTAGAACTATAGTGAACATGATAAACAATCTTTTAAAATGCCAGTTCAAATTATTTCAAGTGAGTCCGCGCAGAAACATGTAACCCCTCGTATCCTCGATTGATCATGAAAAAAATCTTGCGAATTTTATTTGAATGAAAGACCTCATCATAAGCTACAATTAAAAAAAATTTGTCGATTGTTGAGAGTCTTCGAGGGTAGAAGGATTGCAGAATGGAACTGAAAATTGATTCATAATCTTGGAATGCACATTTCGAGGTTTCCCTAAATTCATTTCTACTAATTGCTTGGTCGTATAATTGTTAAAGCAGACTAATTAAAAAAGGACTTCACTCCTTGCGTTTTTTTCAATTTCATTCGGTAGTCTTTATTGGTTTTCAGCAAGCAAAAATATTCAGGCGTGAACCTCAGAAATATGGTACTGTATATCGTTTTACAAGGTTAAAAAAACTGAATTTCTAGTACACCTTCTAAAAGTTGATCCACAGCAGCTGCGGCGACCTTAATCAGTCTAGTCCTAATTATATCCAGACCATAACTCATAGAAAGAGCATTCTAGAATATAAGACTCCCCAATTAAATTTCCCCGGGATGCATTTAATGATCGTGGCATCGTAATCATTTTAAACGCGGTAATGTAAGTGCAGTACATACAGCATCATTAGCATGAATGGAGGGCTAATATTCATATATTCCGCAGATCCATAAATATACTTGATGAGTTTGAAATGAAATCTCTCCTTTTATTCTTCCGAGCATCAACGTGACGATGTGAGTTCTGTTCTGCGATGCTGACGAACGAAACTCCCGAAATTTTCCGGGAAGGAGATGAACCATATGCCCTCTCCAGGAATCATCATTAGCAAACTCTTGCGGTTGGAGATTCAGACCGGAATATACGCATGACGTTATTATTATTGCCGCAGTTGTCTCTTTGATCAAAACTGTCCCCGCAGTAAAACTCAAAGCGGGTCCCTTCTGTTGTGTCTCGAGAAGACCCCCTTCCTACTCGGCAGGGTACTGCTGCTCGGATTCATTATGCAAATACTTCTCCATAAGCCGGTCGCCAAGGTCGTGCCGAGATTGTCTCCCAACTGGGATTTCGAGAATAATACCCGCTCCTTTTTGCACGCAGAAATATACCAGGAAATATATACGGTATATAAATATACCGGTGACAGCTTCTGGATAGGGGGACTTGAAACGTGAATTCTTCTCAGATTATAGTCTCCACTTCCCCACGCTCGAAAAAGCATCTATATATATACTTGTAAATAGGAAAATGTATTCCTTGATTTTTCTCCGAAATTTATAACAATGACTATATTTTGCGTCATTATTCTGAGTGATTTGGAACTTATTCAAAGAAGTATATAGGCACAGCATGAATTATTCTTAGATTACCGCGTATAATCTTTTCCCCAATACAGTACTAGAAAATTATTTTAAAAAAATGTTCCATTATACTTCGGTTAATTTTTGCTTAAGTTCCAGATATTTTGTGTCATAAATTTTTTTAAATTTCCTGGGGCCGTACTTGGTCTCGCTTCTTTGAGGAATACCATATTTACTCAAGTACACACACACCTTTTTTCTCAAATTTCAGAAGAATAAAAGGGGTGCGCGTCATAAGCAGTTACACATTTTTTCACGCAGTTTTAGGAAGTTATGTGTGCATTATACTTAATTATAATGGAGAAATTTGGAAAAATGTACCAAAAAAACTTGTTTACATTGAAAAAGTTGGAAATTGATCATATTTTTATTCAATTTATGTCTTGAGTCAAATTTGTGTTTCTATTTTCAAAATTTTGTGGATTTAGATTCACTAAAAAATGGGGCGCGCATCTTACTCAGGTCAGGTATAAGGTTTTAGCAAAATTTCCAACTGAAAAATAACACCTGTGTGCGCCTTACTCAAGGGTGCATGGTACTTGAGTAAATACAGTACTTTGATTTGGCATGGAAATTTGAACTATTCTTAGGCTACAATTTTTGAGTTCAGGTTTGGAAGTCAAATTCTTTGCAGATTACAATCTTGTAATTGGGGTTTTCTATACCAAATTATTTCTGGCGCATTGATTTTCTTTTTGCAGAGAGTAAGAGAGAGACAGAGAGAGAGAGATTTTATTGGTACATTGAGGCGTAAACAGTTTTCATTTTATGCAGTGATGTAAGGTGCAGGGAAATCATACAAAATTCTTAAAATCCGCATTTAGAATTGATAATTCAAAACAAAAGTTACTACAGGTAGTGTCTCTCTACATTGATCTTGTCAACAAAGATTTTCCCTCATGTCGAAAGGATTTTTCATAAGAAAGCTCTCTCTGCAAACATTTTTTTCTGGTCCATTGAATTTGGTTGTAGAGAGTCCAGTGCATATATTGGCCAAAAGTTTGATTTTGTTTTGCAACGGCAGCATTGATAAGTATAATACTTTTATAACCGCCATTCTCGTCACATTTGTGTGTATGTGTGAATTCATCATCAATATTTGACTAGAATCTGAAAGTTATTTCTAAGAATGTACTTTCACTCATTACTTTTTTTCGATGCCCTGACATTTCTTTGGTCAGACACCCAATGAAATTATTTTTGAAAGACTTCCTGATGCCTGAACGATGCCAATGAGTGTTATCAAATCACTCCATGACAGCATATTTAAAAAATAAAAAAGGAATTGATTGCTATGAAGTGTTCTTTTTGTTTTGCCTCGGTCGAATAATACGTTGCTTCGCGAGAAAATGCGAGGGTTCACTAATCTAGCACTCGAATTATTACAGCGAGCTGCATTATTCGTTTCTGGATCTCACCACGTAGAAAAAATATATATCTATAAAGAGAAAATACCGGGGCAACGCCAATGAGAAAAACAAAGAGAACGAATTATTTTACAAGGATCCCCCTGCAAAGGAGCCTGTTGTCAAATTTGTTCCACCTCCCGCGTGGTTTTCTGCATTCGTACTTGTTCACCTGCATGAATGTAATCAGATTCCATCCCCTGGGGTCGTGGCACCGACAAATGAATCCTCTTATATACTCGGGGTCTGCCACGTTGGTCCCATCATTGCTGCCTTCCTCATAATATGAAGGGATTGACTTCATTCCGAGTCAGGAATCCGTCACGGGACTCTCTCGTGTTATTTAATTTCTTTTGGGAACTAGAAATAAGAGTATTTCCAGCACTTTCCCTGGCAGTCAGAGTCAGAACTGCCTGGGTCACATTCCCTTTTCCTGAGACTATTTCAAAAATGCTGCTGGTGGTGGTGCTGCTTCTATATATATAGCTGCGCATCATCCTGGAGGAATTTCATTTTTGAAGTTGAAAATGCATTTATCAACTGTTGGGAAACCACATGCATTTATCAACTGTTGGGAAACCACGCAAGCACCAAATAAAAGCTAAAAGTATTAAACTTATTAAAATTGCCTGAGTTCCGGTTTTTTTTCTTCTTTCATTTCTTGGGAACCCGTTTTCATTGCCGTCCGGTTATCGCAGATTTTAATAGTGTACAGTATTTTAATTGAACTTGTTGCTTATTCAAGTACTTTCTGGGGTACATGTGGTATTTCTCATTTTATGGTGTTTTTGCCCACATCATCCGTCTGGATGGTTAATGACAAGTACTTCCATCGATTGGAAAGTTCTCCGCGACACAAAAGTTGTGACTTGAGTGGTCCAGATACAAAAAAATCTTCCAAGATGAAATTCAGATGAGCTTATTGTCAAAAGGATCTTGTGCATTCTCTTGTAGAAAATACTTTTTTTTCAGTTTTAGTGAAGAGCGAGTATCTTTCGAAAATTTAGCCAATGAAGGATCCACATTTTTTATGGGCCCACGCCAGGATCGAAAAGAAGCCCATCATCCACAAGTAACTCACTGTAAAGGGCTAGATACTCATTATCACAGAGCCCGATTTTTCCTTAAAGCACGGAAGTGTACCGGAAACACTTCCGCTGCTGGATGAGAAGGAAGTACAGTATACATATATATATATATATATATATCTAGAGACGGAGTGTATCCGACAAGAAGTAAGGATGAATGGTGGGTCCTCGGGTTGGGTTGGGTTGTGACAGGGCTGCATATCAGAGACGAACCAGCCGCAGACGAGCTTGCCCGCAGGCAACAGTTGATACCCTTCCACTATACCCCATTCCTCGTGGCAGTCGTGGGCTTCAAAAATAGCCCCAGCCCCAGGCGAAAGAAAGAGGGGGGGGGGGACTCATTCAGTCCCATGTCTCATTTTCTGCACTCGAAATCCCTTCAGTCCTTCTGCACACGGCACCGGAAGTTCATGAGAAAATTCCGGGGTTCGTTTCTGGTACTCTGGAGAATGTCACACTCGTATTAAAAAATGTATATATTTGTAACGCTTATTAGAAAAATTCCGACAGTAAAATAAAATTATTTGCAGAGGTTATTTTGGGGGGGGGGGGGGGTAAAAGCTTCCGAGATATAGTCAGAAGAAAAGAAAGAAGTTTTCAAGCGACTTTTTTTGTGTGATGCGGTTTGGGAAGAATTTAGCTCAGAAGGAAAAAAGACCGTTTTTGCCACTTGGGACATTCTTAGGATTTATGAACGGTTTTCAAGATTCGTGGTTACAGAAACGAAATTATTATGTTATTTTTGTGCTGTGAATGCAGTTTTTTTCCAGTTTTCAGGTCTGAACATGGCCCTTTTATGCTCAGTTTGACAGTTACAGAATTCAAGGAGGCTGAAAATTATGAATAAGAGACATTTGAATATTCATTTGGAGTTAAAATTTGCCTTCGTGCAATTTTTTCAAATCAAGATGAGCCTGTATGTGTCCAATACTATAAAGAGAAAGACACTAAATTGTGACGAAAAATAAGTTTTCGATCTAGTCGAGCAGATATTACCAGGAATTTCCATTTTAATTTCATTTCCATTGCTGTATTTTTTTAAATTTTCTCATCAGATAAATTTCATAAAAATCGTGTGAACGGATAGAAATTGACAATCTCTCGAATATCATGAAATATTTGAAGCTACTCCTTCTAGAAGGTAATCAGGTAATTACTGTGCTTCGGTATACAAAGAAAAACTGGATAAATAAGTAACGGCACGTTTTCTAACGTAAAACTGCTAATTTCGTTAAGAATTACAGTGTATACATGAGAAGAGAAGCTTATTAAAACACGACGTTGAAAAAGTTTGTTGTTCAGATGAAAATAACTTGTTCAGCGAGAAAAAACATTCAGTTAAACTCCTCGACAGCCGTAAACAACTGTCACAATAGATGCCAATTCAATGCCATTCCTCTCCCTTAATATACTCAAAAATAAATATTCTCAATGTATAAATATTCCTTTTCAACCCGTCACGACGAGGAAGACATTTTTGGCGAAACCTTTGTGAACTTTTCTCCTGCCCCAATGCCCCTCCTACTGTTACTGTACAGTATATGCAAAAAAGCACTGGGTTCGGAGAAAGGATTACAGATGGCGGAATGGTATTTCATTCCGCCCCGAGGCAGGAGGAAAACCCCCAAGAGTGAAAAGTTTCTACCCCTGTACAAACCCCCCTCCACATTTTATTTGCTCGCCAGCTTCTTCAACATACCTCCTGCTGTGGAATTCCACCATATACCAGCAGCAGCTCTTATATATATATATATATGTACACAAGGAAAACGTATTCTCTCTAGAGGGGGAACTGCGCCGTGACAAATTATTTCAGGTCATGAACCTTTATTCCTGATACCACTTTGAATTCGCGAGACTTTTGACACAGTTGGAAGTTCAGTTTGGACCCCTGACTGCTGGAATAATCATCACTCCTGTTGATTCCGAGTCATTTGTCGTGTACAAAAGCAACGCATCTCCAGCATCTGGCTGCAACCGGAAAAGAACACTTGTTGGATATTGAGGCCAGTGAGCCTTGTCAAAATCCTGTTTTTGCAAGACTCACTGAGCCTCACTCAAGGACAAGAAGTGGTCATCACTTCTTTGATTTTCCTAAAATTGGCCAATCCTGAGCAAGGAAGAAATCACCTGATTTCTTCCTAGACGCAGCGTTTCGTACGCCACGTCGTACTCTCGTACATTCTGTTGTTGTGCCGACTCGGGCGGCACCTATTTTTCCCGAGTTAATCGGGTCATGCGCGGGCGACATCTAGTCGACCCGTGACACCAGGAAGAAATCACCTGATTTCTTCCTGACCCAGTCCAAGCGCCTGGGTATAAAAACCTTCATTCCTCTTTGAAAGGAGAAGTCAGAACCTAGTGTTAAAGGGCCTTTTGACTTTAATTACCTCATTCAATATTCTGAGCTAACGAACCAATCTTACAATTGACTCTGCCATTACAACCATTCAATCAACAGCCAATTGATGAACTGGGCAATGAGAATGAACTCCTCTTAAAAGAGTTTGAGTTCTTATTCAAAACTTGCATGCTGATGGCTGCACAATTAAATTCCTTTGTCTGGGATCCAATGGACCCATGACATCATTATTAAAGTATTTGAGGATTCCGCCCATTTTATTTTGTCTTGTACCTTAGGGTGTAGAGTCTTGACAGAAATTTCATGTCACGAGACATCCCGGCGACCACTTTGAAATGGCGATAGTTTTGACACAGTGTGAAAGTTCAGTTTGGACCCCTGACTGGAATAATCATCACTCCTGTTAATCCCGAGTCATTAACGAAGCATTTGAGGATTCCGACCATTTTCTCATGTCTTGTGCCCCAGCATATCTCGAGTCTCGACAGAAATTTCAGGTCATGATTTTTTCAGGTCACCAGACATTCCTTACGACAACTTTGAAATCGCGATAGTTTTGACACAGTTATAAATTCAGTTTGGACCACTGACTGGAATAATCTTCACTCGTGTGGATTCTGGGTCATTATTGCGGCATTTGAGGATTTTTCCGTGTCTATTTTCTTATATCTTGTACCTCAGGGTATCTCGACAGAAATTTCAGGTCATAAACCTTTCCTACAACAACTTTGTAAACGTGAGAGTTTGGACACAGTTGGAAGTTACGGAACCCCTGACTGGAATAAATCATCACTCGTGTTTATTCCGAGTCATTATCGAAGCATTTAAGGACTTTTCCGCCCATTTTCTCACCCCTTGTGCCCCAGCGTATCTGGACAGAAATTTCAGGTCATGATTATTTCAGGTCACGAAACATCCCTGCGACCACTTTGAAATCGCGATAGTTTTGACACAGTTGGAAATCCAGTTCGGACCCCTGACTGGAATAATCATCACTCGCGTTCATTCCGAGTCATTGTCGAAGTAATTAAGGACTTTTCCGCCCATTTTGTCACGCCTTGTGCCTCAGGGTATCTCGGCAGAAGTTTCAGTTCATGAACGTTTCCTGCAACTAGTTTGAAATCGCGATACTTTTGTTTGACACAGTTGAAAGTTCAGTCGGGCTTTGGGACCCCATGAGTCATTACCAATTAAAGCATGATGAGGACTTTTCCGCCCAGTTTCTCACCCCATATTCTTGTGCCTCAGTGCATCTAAAATAAATAAAAGTCAGGTCATGAGCATTCCCTGCAACCAGTTTGAAATTGTGATGGTTTTGAAGCAGTTGGAAGCTGAGGAACCCCTGACTGGAATAATCACCACTTGTTTTATAATTCAGATTAATTATTGATGAATTTGAGGACTTTTCTGCCCATTTGTGCATCACCAGAGCACCTTCTCTTCATATGTCCAGCATTTCAAATGGATTGAAATCAGCTTAAGAAAGATTTAAAATTACTGAAATTCAATGAAGAGACA
>CAJPEX010002612.1:0-37240 GCA_905338405.1 Notodromas monacha
ATACGGATTGTTATTTTCTCTTTAATTTGAGCGCAATTTAATGATCACAGTGGACAGCATTGATCCTTCAGTTATTACCTACCGATTTTCTGCTGAGTTTCAAGAAAATTTCTGACATTTTTCCTCCTTTCTTCGAGATCGTGGTAAAAAGTACCCCCCATCACGATTCCGTGGCAATTGCCGTGGAATTTTGCATCTCAAGGCCTCGATCCTTGTTACCCAAATAGAAATGTTCAAGAAAATCAATCAGGAAAATAAAATACACTCACTTACGTGATTATATGCTGTGTGTGTAGCTCTGAGCTGTACCATGCAATTGAACAGACGTTTCAAGACAGCACCTAAATGTAAAGCCCGTAAAAGCGAAACATTTTGGGCAAAATTGTGGCCTGTGACCCAAAACACCCATTAATTTCCTCGGCAGTATTCGAGAAACCCTGAATATGAAACGATACATATTGCTGCAACATTCGACTGATATTTGGCATTTATAATATTGGAGGTAATTTTGAATATTTTTCAGGCAATTTACATGGTCTAATACTCAGTTTAATTCCTCTAAACTAATCTGAACCAGCATCAAGCAAATCTGGATTTTGAGTATAGGAAACACAAATTAAACTGCGACGTGGCGTATATTAAAATATTTCCAGCATCGGCCGCACCCGAATTCTTTGCAGGATTAGTTTTTGGGGACAGGACCCTCCTATGATCGCATTAATTCAGTTTGTTAAATCCGGAATCAGATGCGGTTCAAGAAAATGAAAATCCAACTGGCTAAATTAGATAACAGCGAAGATAACGAAGAAAAATCAACAATGCTTGAATTAACGCATTGTTTTCAAACTTGATAACTTAGCTGATTATTATTAGTAGGCCGAAAGCAGGTCATAAATGTTCAAGATTGAAAACGCAGCAGTTAGAATCCCAGGAGCCGGAAAACTTCTACAGGATCCTGACATAAATTAGCCAGTATCGTGACACGATCTCGCCACTCCTAAAAAATCCCAGCTTCTTCAGATTAATTTTCTCTCCACGAAGACGTGAAGGAAAACTAAAATAATAATACCGATAAAAATCAAGAAAGAAGGAAAGAAATGAACACGAAAACCAAGACTCGCACGCACACTCGTATCCGAGATATCGACGAGACGCACGGATCTGAATTCATAATGAAAAGGTGGAATCCGAGGCGAGTGTAAAAGTGAACCAAAAGGGAAAACGAAAAGAAGTCGCCACAGGCTTCGTCATTTTCTCCTTCCCCTGTTACAATTTCCTAAATCCATGAGGGATGGTCCAAAAATTGTGTTGATACTGCACGCACCTCGAAACAATGTGCTTTGGTACTTTAAACAAGTTTCCCAGCAAAAATATTTCAAACAATCGTAGAATCAATTTCAAAATAAATAACAGACTCCATTAAAAAAATTGATTATTCGCCAAGCAATTTCCGGAAATTTCAGTCCTGACTTAGTCCACTTCTCGATCACTAATGAATGAATGAACAGATCACCAATCAACATTTTATGACAATATTCGCAGCATAAGGATTCCCACTTCCACATTTTTCTTCATTCTAAGTTAGTCGTAAGATTTGATCTCTTTTTCATTGTAAGTTTGTAACGAAGATCATTTTTAAATTATTTTATATGTAAATATTTGGAAGCATGCGAACCGGCCTCAAGTTTATAAAATATGAAATTGCATCAGTAAATTGTTTTATTCGGACGACGAGAACTTTCTCAGGTATATTTCGGTCAGTGCGACCAAAAATTCCAGAATTTGTCAGAAAATGACGAAACATTCTTTGGTGTGTGTTATGCCCTTCTCTGTCTTTCCAACGAGATGGACTCACTATTGTTTTGAAATTTTGTTGAATGGTTTCCCTGCAAAGAGAAGCAAATGTTCATTGGCTATTGCCCCGGTAGACCATACGATGAAACTTCATCGATGTCGAGCCTTAGTTGGCTTCCAGGTTCAAATTTATTGTAAATAAATTCACGTCTTAATCGTTAGTCTAGGAAATATTAGTTTATCATAATTTCAAATTTAGGCTCCCAAGGCTTCATACATTTTTTAAAAATCGAATCTCTTTCTCTCCTGGCTTCATACCATGGGTAATAAGCACAGGGTGTTGACAATTAACTCGAATATCATGTATTCTTTCGCATTAGAAATTTAGCGCCTCCACTGACATCCAGGTCATCATTGAAAATGGACGAAAAGTATAGTTAACTATTATTCCCTATGTAAGTTCCAAGGGATTTACAGTATAAACAAACTATTAATGCAATATCTTCCTCTCCTAGTCTCCGCTAGGGAGAAAAAAAGTCGCTGTCGACAATTAAACATCACATCATGCCTGATTCTTTAACGAAGATAATTCCCCTTTCATATCTACATCATCGTCCTCACTGTCAGTCCAGAAAAAAGTTTTAGTTCCCTATTATTTATTCATATGCAACTTCCAAAGGCTTCGTGAAAACGATGATTAATCCAATGCATTCCTCTGTTGTTTTCACATATTGGGCAATAAGCACAGACATTTCCTAATTAGCTCTCAAATCCTCGAATCTTCCACGAGGAATATTCAGTCTTTTGCTCAGAGGATTTCCGCACTTACGTATACGTATACGACCGCTCAGGTCCAGATTTGACAAAACTTATGAATCAACCATCGTATTTTTTATTCTTTTTTTTTTTGGTCAGCAACTCGCCACGTATAGTGTGGAAGTGGATCCACGACAGAGAAAGGCGACGGGCGAGCATGGGTCAAAAAATTACCGGCAGCGACGAGAGAAGAAACTTCGTGACTTCCGACGTGCTTCGTCGCCGCCACTGCCGCCGAACCTATCAAGTGAAGTGAATGGGGGCGGACAAAATAAACAAAACAAAAAAATAAGCGGAATTTATCCGGATAAAAAGCCTATCATTCTTTCCCCATTTCCCTCCCCCCACATGCACATATATATACAAGTATATGCATGAAGAAACAAAAGGAAACAAAAACCGAGCAGAAACCCGGTGTTTTCTTTCCGGCGCCATTTTCACAATGGGTATAATGCCTGGGTTTCTTGGCGGTCGTAAGTGCACGTTTCCGCAAGCCGCGGGGTCAGACACAAGAAACTCTCCATGAATGCGCGCGAGATTTTTTTATTTTTTATTTTCGAGGATATTCATTTTATTTATTTTTTTTCTCCTTCCTTCCGCATCTGCGCAACTATTACTATAATTATTCTTTTCTTCCAAATAAAGAAGGTGAAAAATCCGGGGGTGCTATATAAAGTTTTCTTGCGGATCACCGAACGATTTTCCACTGAATTTGACTGAAAATGTTACGAGAATACGTGTTCACACCCTTTTCTTTCACATCTACTGATCTAATTTCGTTGCTTCTCTCGAAAGATACCAAAAAATATTCCAGGGGTTTTCAGAAGTCTCGCGAATCTCGGAAATTTTTTAAAATTTCATTCATGAAACTCAAAACCATCCCTTTTCATCCAGGGATTATTGATGATCGATTGAAACAGTACAGTCCTACTCTGCCCTGAACAAAGTTTTGTAACAGAAGATTTTAATACATTTCGTCTTGTTTCTGAAAAATCACCAAAGGCGCGAGGGCTCAATTACGCTTAATTTTTAATGACTTCCGGGAGGCTGTCAGTAGCAGAAAAATCGGGGAAAAAACGCGAAAAAATATTCTTGGGAACATTTTTGTATCTTCCAGCTGCTCGAAGGTGGCTTTCAAAGATGTGGACTGGGAAGTGTAGAGTCGGGGATTTTTGTAATTAGGGGCACCTAAAATGGAAACTTATTACGATAATGTGCTCACTGTGAGTGCAGCTGTTGCACGAAATATCTGAGACCATCTGAAAAGTAGTTCTGACAGAGTTTCGAGGAAAAGGTCACCCCATATTAGACAATAATAAAAAACACAAATAAATGATGAAAATACTTTTTCGAAGTAATTTCTGATGATCTCGGGTTCATTTTAAGGGTCTCTCAAATGGTTTCCACATACATCTCTACTACTGTCTATCTTTTCGTGATGCCATGTTTCTTTTCAAGCATCATGCAAGAAACTAATGCGGTAAAATTTACATCAAGTTCCTGAGATTGCCTGCCACGGAAATCTCATTGGTGACTCGCAGAACTTTCGGAAAAAATCTTCCGAGGGAATCGTCGGTCCGAATTTGGAAACGCCAGCATTCGTCTCCTTCATTTCATTGCGACTACGGGGATACGACGTTTTCTCTCGCGTTTTCATGCTTCCAAATAAAGAGAGATTCATTCAAATATCGCCGGCTTCAGAATGACGCAATTTCCCTGGGTGACTGACGAGGAAGTGATTACCTCATCGAGCTCGTTTCGTCCATTTCCCCACGAGTTTACAATGCGTTCCTCGACTTTGGCACCGAACTGATCGATTCATCGCGAATTAGTAGGCCGAAAGCAGGTCATAAATGTTCAAGATTGAAAACGCAGCAGTTAGAATCCCAGGAGCCGGAAAACTTCTACAGGATCCTGACATAAATTAGCCAGTATCGTGACACGATCTCGCCACTCCTAAAAAATCCCAGCTTCTTCAGATTAATTTTCTCTCCACGAAGACGTGAAGGAAAACTAAAATAATAATACCGATAAAAATCAAGAAAGAAGGAAAGAAATGAACACGAAAACCAAGACTCGCACGCACACTCGTATCCGAGATATCGACGAGACGCACGGATCTGAATTCATAATGAAAAGGTGGAATCCGAGGCGAGTGTAAAAGTGAACCAAAAGGGAAAACGAAAAGAAGTCGCCACAGGCTTCGTCATTTTCTCCTTCCCCTGTTACAATTTCCTAAATCCATGAGGGATGGTCCAAAAATTGTGTTGATACTGCACGCACCTCGAAACAATGTGCTTTGGTACTTTAAACAAGTTTCCCAGCAAAAATATTTCAAACAATCGTAGAATCAATTTCAAAATAAATAACAGACTCCATTAAAAAAATTGATTATTCGCCAAGCAATTTCCGGAAATTTCAGTCCTGACTTAGTCCACTTCTCGATCACTAATGAATGAATGAACAGATCACCAATCAACATTTTATGACAATATTCGCAGCATAAGGATTCCCACTTCCACATTTTTCTTCATTCTAAGTTAGTCGTAAGATTTGATCTCTTTTTCATTGTAAGTTTGTAACGAAGATCATTTTTAAATTATTTTATATGTAAATATTTGGAAGCATGCGAACCGGCCTCAAGTTTATAAAATATGAAATTGCATCAGTAAATTGTTTTATTCGGACGACGAGAACTTTCTCAGGTATATTTCGGTCAGTGCGACCAAAAATTCCAGAATTTGTCAGAAAATGACGAAACATTCTTTGGTGTGTGTTATGCCCTTCTCTGTCTTTCCAACGAGATGGACTCACTATTGTTTTGAAATTTTGTTGAATGGTTTCCCTGCAAAGAGAAGCAAATGTTCATTGGCTATTGCCCCGGTAGACCATACGATGAAACTTCATCGATGTCGAGCCTTAGTTGGCTTCCAGGTTCAAATTTATTGTAAATAAATTCACGTCTTAATCGTTAGTCTAGGAAATATTAGTTTATCATAATTTCAAATTTAGGCTCCCAAGGCTTCATACATTTTTTAAAAATCGAATCTCTTTCTCTCCTGGCTTCATACCATGGGTAATAAGCACAGGGTGTTGACAATTAACTCGAATATCATGTATTCTTTCGCATTAGAAATTTAGCGCCTCCACTGACATCCAGGTCATCATTGAAAATGGACGAAAAGTATAGTTAACTATTATTCCCTATGTAAGTTCCAAGGGATTTACAGTATAAACAAACTATTAATGCAATATCTTCCTCTCCTAGTCTCCGCTAGGGAGAAAAAAAGTCGCTGTCGACAATTAAACATCACATCATGCCTGATTCTTTAACGAAGATAATTCCCCTTTCATATCTACATCATCGTCCTCACTGTCAGTCCAGAAAAAAGTTTTAGTTCCCTATTATTTATTCATATGCAACTTCCAAAGGCTTCGTGAAAACGATGATTAATCCAATGCATTCCTCTGTTGTTTTCACATATTGGGCAATAAGCACAGACATTTCCTAATTAGCCCTCAAATCCTCGAATCTTCCACGAGGAATATTCAGTCTTTTGCTCAGAGGATTTCCGCACTTACGTATACGTATACGACCGCTCAGGTCCAGATTTGACAAAACTTATGAATCAACCATCGTATTTTTTATTCTTTTTTTTTTTGGTCAGCAACTCGCCACGTATAGTGTGGAAGTGGATCCACGACAGAGAAAGGCGACGGGCGAGCATGGGTCAAAAAATTACCGGCAGCGACGAGAGAAGAAACTTCGTGACTTCCGACGTGCTTCGTCGCCGCCACTGCCGCCGAACCTATCAAGTGAAGTGAATGGGGGCGGACAAAATAAACAAAACAAAAAATAAGCGGAATTTATCCGGATAAAAAGCCTATCATTCTTTCCCCATTTCCCTCCCCCCACATGCACATATATATACAAGTATATGCATGAAGAAACAAAAGGAAACAAAAACCGAGCAGAAACCCGGTGTTTTCTTTCCGGCGCCATTTTCACAATGGGTATAATGCCTGGGTTTCTTGGCGGTCGTAAGTGCACGTTTCCGCAAGCCGCGGGGTCAGACACAAGAAACTCTCCATGAGTGCGCGAGAGATTTTTTATTTTTTATTTTTTGTGTGCGGATATTTATTTTATCTTTTTTTCTCCTTCCTTCCGCATCTGCGCAACTATTACTATAATTATTCTTTTCTTCCAAATAAAGAAGGTGAAAAATCCGTGGGTGCTATATAAAGTTTTTCGCGGATCACCGAACGATTTTCCACTGAATTTGACTGAAAACGTTACGAGAATACGTGTTCACACCTTTTTCTTCCACATCTACTGATCTAATTTCGTTCCTTCTCCCGAAAGATGCCAAAAAATATTCCAGGGGTTTTCAGAAGTCTCGCGAATCTCGGAAATTTTTTAAAATTTCATTCATGAAACTCAAAACCATCCCTTTTCATCCAGGGATTATTGATGATCGATTGAAACAGTACAGTCCTACTCTGCCCTGAACAAAGTTTTGTAACAGAAGATTTTAATACATTTCGTCTTGTTTCTGAAAAATCACCAAAGGCGCGAGGGCTCAATTACGCTTAATTTTTAATGACTTCCGGGAGGCTGTCAGTAACGGAAAAATTGAAAAAAAACCGCGAAAAAAATAAGAACCCTTGTAAAAACATAGAAGGTCGACGAGCTTCCACCGAAAGTTTCTACACCTGACCCTTCACATCTCAGCCCCTAAAAACATTAATCCCCGTGGATTTTACCTTTGAATAATGCTATTATTGCTCACTGTGAGTGCAGCTGTTGCAGGAAATATCTGAGACCATCTGAAAAGTAATTCTGACAGAGTTTCGAGGAAAAGGTCACCCCATGTTAGACAATAAAAAACACAAAAATAATGAAGATACTTTTTGAATAATTTCTGATGATCTCCTCGGGTTAATTTTAAGGGTGTCTCAAATGGTTTCCACATACATCTCTACTACTGTCTATCTTTTCGTGATGCCATGTTTCTTTTCAAGCATCATGCAAGAAACTAATGTGGTAAAATTTACATCAAGTTCCTGAGATTACCTGCCACGGCAATCTCATTGGTGACTCGCAGAACTTTCGGAAAAAACCTTCCGAGGGAATCGTCGGTCCGAATTTGGAAACGCCAGCATTCGTCTCCTTCATTTCATTGCGACCACGGGGATACGACGTTTTCTCTCGCGTTTTCATGCTTCCAAATAAAGAGAGATTCATTCAAATATCGCCGGCTTTTCTTACTGCGTTAAAGGGACCCACTGACTGCTCCTTCACTAATGGAGTAGCTCGAGCAAAGCAGGTAAAGGGGTGCTCAAATGTTACGCAAGGAGCTGAAACCGTGGCTTGACTAGCTAAGTAGCGCAGGGAGAAAACGAAATGGAAAAAATACTAATTAGAACATCATTCCTTCGCCAGTAGTCATTTATGTGAATACTGATCGGAAACCGATGACGAAATCACGATCTAAAAATTCGACTACCACAACCCTGAACTAAAAAAATAGCAGCAATTTTTAAAATCAAATTTTACTTGATTTTCATGCACAACATGGTCATAATCAATCGTACATCTTCATTCGATCAGCACATCTTCGCCCCAATAAAAAAGATTCAATTCAAAACGCTCAGCAGCCTGATCATACACTGATTTTGAAAGTGAAAGTGATGAAATATTCGAATAAAATGCACGCCATAGAGCTTTCAAATAAATTGCTGACTGCATTCACATTACTGAGAAAAATTTGAGGGGAAGAAATTTGATTTGGCATTAGAGAACGTCTACATTCTCACGGTGAAATGCGGTACAACCAAAATTACAGCATTGATTGAACCCCATGAGTCACATTTCATAGCAGGCAGATAGTTCAACAATACAATAAAAATCATGCTGACTTGCTGGCCAACATTTCCAGCGATACTGAAATACCGTTAATCGGAAATCACTAAGGGAAAGAAAGCTTTCTTCATTTGGCAAAAATTCGCTCCGACTTTTCCCCTTCGACCGCATACATTTCCCTTTCACAAAACCTGGAATCTAAACCGCGTAAATTAGCATCAACGGCCTATTCTGATAAGTCTACCATAGGCCACAACCGAATGGCCCAGTGTATATAATTTTTTCTAGAGAAATCACATTCGATAGTTGCGTAAATTATCTTATCTCAAACAATGGGATTTCGTTGTGGAATAGCCGCAAGTCTTGTACCCCGGTATATAACCAACAATTTTCCCGCGAAACAATACGTGGCCCGGACGAATTTAATTTCGGAGGCGGATTTCCATCACGTCACGGAAGCACAAGGAAATCGTCGCGGGATCTGATTTTTTTTTTACTTCTTTGAAAATTGAAATCCATCCGCGAAGCATTTTTCACGCACATAGACGAATTAAGAGGTCACAGTAAGTTCCAGGGACGGTTCAAGAGAGACCAATGAATTCACTAACCTGATAGTTCTGCGTAGTGAGGCTCTGTTCGATGCGCAAAGCGCGTTGCTGCGCAGACTTGAGTCGATTCTCGTACATCCCTTTGATCTTACGCAATTCTCTCTCCCAGGATTTTTCTTTCTCTTCGTAGGCCTGAAAAAGACAACCAATAAACGTTAAGTTTCTATATTTACACAACGTTTAAACTCGATTTGTCAAGAAGATCGCGTCCTCATGATCAGATCACCCGGAAAAAGATGTGGTGGACTCTCTCTGCAACGAACTTGTCTGCAACTAATTTCTCTGTGTAAAGATTTTTTTGTGTGGTGCCACATGGCCAACTCCCCTTGTTAAAGGGGTTCTCTACAATTAAATTCTCTCTAAATTATTTTTTCTGGTCTTTTGAGTTTCGATCAAAAGATCGAAGAGTCCAGCTTGTATTTGAAAAGCAAAGTGTCCCAGGAAAATAATTTAACGAAGGAAGATTAAACGCGTATATCGCCACTTTTGCGTCAAGAAAAATTATGACATGACTCAACAGAAGCATTCTGTAATTTACTATCCTCGCACTTCTCAGACTCTATTTTTCGTATTTTAAGAAATAAAATACAATTCTAACCAGAAAATTTAATCCATACTTATAAAATTATAATGGATTATGTTTATTCACGATTATAGCAGTTCGTTACTAGAGGTGGTGCTTCGGCTACCAGCTTCATCTCCATGAAATCGTGATTTCAGTTCATGTGTGTCCTTGAAGTAAAAAATCGGTAGTACAGTACTAGGCATTCGCTTTTTTTTTTTTTTTTTTTACACAGCTTTTCACAAGAGTGCGTTGTTCGGAAGCAATCCTGCAGCTCACCTGGGAACTTGAGACGCCATCAAATGCACTGCATTACGAAATCGAATACTGTATAAGACAGCACGCTTTGATATTTTACAGCAAACTTTTGTGATTGAAGTGCGTCTTAAATCCTTCAATGTCGGTACAGTACTCAATTCGCATCTCAAATTTTTCTACAGTTTTCTGCACCTTGATCTCAACACGCATCGGCGTCTTCATGAACGAGACGAATTAAAAACAATGGGGACTTCCAATTCATAAAATTAACCGTATTTCAAGATTCAAGCATGTACTGTATCACGATGCATTGCAGGTCAATGCGAAAAATAACCGGTCATTAAATGCATTATGATTTTTTGACAACACAACTTGATATTTTACCAGATTTTTTTCCCGCAAAAACCCTAAATTAAGCTCATATATATTTAATTCGTTCAAGCTACAGTATCTCTAAAATCCGAAAATTAGAGCAGAATTCCACGCCTCAATCTTTTATTTCAAAATTTTGGGAAAGTAAATCCTAATGAGCTGCTGGAAAAATTAAAAATGCATCGTGTATTTCAAGGGAAAATCTGCCAGTAGTTCTCATTGAATAAAAATTCCATTTTAATCTTGGAAGTTATCACCAATTGGTATCACTCGGTGTGTGGTCAAGGGAACTCGGACATTTAAGAAAATGAACTGAACGATAATAACTTTCCGCTGTTGACACATTCCAGGACGTCGTCAACATCAGACATCAACAGGAAAAAAAAGAAAGCTAGATCCCGGTGACATTTTCTCGACGGAACTTCCACAAGTGGCATTATTTTTTTGCCTCACGAAGAGTCGAAAATTTGACCTTTCGAGAAATTTTACAAAACATTGAACAGCTTATTATGCAAAATTATTCGAGAATGTGCTGATTTTGTCATTGATATGGAATCAGCAAACTTCATGCTGTCTTGGAGAGCCTGCACATGTTCACAAAATTCAAACAGAGGGGTCGAAAACGGGGAAGAAAATTGGCAAGGTAGGATGCTGCGGTGCTCCCTCTACAGCTCAATTTGCTACTGAGTTATTTCAAGTAAAAAATGGTTCACTTTTTTTGGCCCACCCTGTACACGCGTGGCATTAATTTCTGTGTCTCGTCAAATGAAAAAGTGTGCTGCTGGGCGCTGGTCTCGCAGCTCCTGGTGACCAACTGCATGCACAATTTTTTCTGGATGACTGTATTGCAGAAACTGATTTGAATTGAAAATGGATTTTGAATGAAACTGATTTAGAGTGAAACTCAAAATCACTATAATTCAAGTTGAGTTTCAGTTTAACTCAAGTAGCAGAGTTTCACTCAACTTGAGTTTAACTCAAACTGATTTTGTGTGAAACTAAACTTGAATTAACAAATCAGTCCAGGCAATCAGTTTAATTCAAAATCATTTTCACTTATAATCAGTTTCTGCAATCCAGTCATCCTGAAAAATAAAAATTGCATGCAGTGTGTCACTGGGAGCCGCAAAGGGCAGCACGCGAGTAAAACAGGAGCTCCGCATCATCCTATCTTGCCAATTTCTTTCCCCATTTTCGACCCCTCTGTTTGAATTTTGGGAACATTTGCAGGCTCTCCAAGACAGCATTAGGTTTGCTGGTTACATTATTGCATCATGCATTTCCTTTATTGGTGCAAACAGCTCTTCAGAACAGCAGCTTAGTGGAAAAAGTCGCCAGTTAACTATTTTTTTGTTTGAAAGTTTTCATTCAAATGGTTTTTGTGACCATTCCGTGACACTTGGGGCATAAAAGTTTATACCATTTGAAAGATAATTGAACAAGCTTTCATTTGGTGGTTTTTTGTTCATGGCCACAGACCAATTTGCTACTGAGCTATTTCAAGTCAAAAATCGGTTCACTTTTTTTTTGGCCCACCACACGTGGCATTTAATTTCTGTGTCTGGACGAATCAACAAGTGTAGCACTTCACGATGAAAGAATCGACACATGGTGATGAAAGGTGCGGTTTTTTTTTTTTTGTGTGACGATGATGATGATGATAGGTAACTGACCTTGAAGATGACGTGTTCTTTCTCCTCCATGCTTTGACGCAAGGTGGATATTTCTGAATTCTTCTCACGGATCATAGCCTCTAGCTCCGCCACGCCGGAATCTGACGGCGACGGAGTCAAGTCCGAGTCCTGGCTTGGCGAACTGTCGCGGCGCGAAAGCGCGGAAATCTCGCTGCTGGCGCGCGAATCTCGACACCGCTCCTCGTCGAACGCGCGTCTCGACACCGACGCCGACACTGGTGTCGAGTGGATCGGATGATGGTTGTTGATGCTGCTGTTGCAGCTACTGTTGTTGTTGTTATTGTTGTTGCTGCTGCTGGTGTTGGTGGTATGGTTGTAGTAGTGATTGTTATGACCGCTGTGCGACGAAGGCAGAGTGCTGGACGCGTACATGGTCGCTGGCCGGGTGCCGCCAAAGGCGGAGCGGTGGTGCGGGCGGGTGAGGGACGCCGTGCTGCCCGGCGGCGCGGGCGTCGTTGCGTGATGCTGCTGCTGATTGTGTTGGGACGCCTGGAGTTGGGTCGTGACGTCGTCCACGGAGCCCGTGAGGCGTCCGCGGACAGTCGGGGGCGCCGTGGTGCGAGGCGGGAGGGACAACGGGTTGCGGCCGTCTTTGTGGCCCGAGAGTCGTAAGCAGGAGTCGTAGCGAGGATCGCCGAATGGATCGTACCTCTCTGGAGGAGATTTCCCGTTTACTTGTCTAAAAGAGAACAAAACACATTTTAAGAAATGAAAACAAAAATTCAGTGGATTATTTCAGAGAATTCGCTTCAATGCTAAATACCCGCGCTCATGATGAAGCACGCAGTGGTTTTTGCGAGCTAAGGTTTTGTGATAATTGTAGAATCACTTAGATTATTGTTTGACCTTACTTGTAGTAAAACTAAGCCATAAATGCTTGTAATCCTCCAGTATTCCTAGGGTACTGTATATGATATGTTAGCTCTATCAACAAACTCATGGAATTTCAACAGAAAATGTATCAAATTCTCAAGGGAGTCGCTCTTGAGTGTTGTGATTACTGCAGTATAAATATTTTGGTTTCTGGATCTCCAGAACACCTTTTTTCCGATCTCCAGCATTCCACACCATCAGAATTCAACTTTTAAAAGTCTTGGGATTTTAAAAATTATAAGAAAGCGTTCTTTCTGAAATATTGGAGAACTATAGGAAACACTGTTAAGCTCAATATGATTTGTTTTGTCCAGCAAGATTTTTTCTAGATTGTTCAATCAATTGATGATGATGATCTGGGAATGGGCTGAACACTTTGTGTTTAAGATTGTGCTCAGTAATTGCCTTGTGCTGTGATTTTTGTTTTTAAAAATGATGTCAATCCATTATTCAAGCATTTGCAGCCGGCATGTACTGTGATTTATTTTCTTTCGAATGAATGTTGTTCACTTTGACAAGTGGCACATAAAGCTTACTTATAAATCAATCAAAAAGGTAAGTCCATATAAAATGCACTTCCAAAAGTAATACGATGACCTTCTTTGGTTCAAGTTTTCCCTGAAAAACGAAGGCTTACAGTCTCAAGTTTTCTATCCATGGCTTTATCAAAAGCGCAATATTTTTCAAACATTGCAGTTGGAGGTATAAAATAACTTCTCGCAACAACAAAAATCGTATGAATCGATATTTTAATTTTGAATTGTGCCAAAATTGCTTTACTTTCCTTAATTTTTCAAGCACATTATATGCCGGGATCATTTTCTTTCCATGTTTCACAGATGTGCAGTATTTTTCTTATGTTCTTTCATCTGAATTGATTTCGAATTACCGCATACAAATTACCTGTACTACTATTTTTTTTTATCAACTCGGCAGACGAAATTGCTACCTTCAACTGGGTTGATGAAAAGGTTAGTTTGATCTTCGAATAAGATTGACGAGTCAAAGCAGTCAGATCAAGTTTATTTGGATTGGGTTTGCAGTCTATATTTGGTTAGACAATCACAAGAAGTTAATTTAGCGTGGCAAGTCACTCCACATCCGTTCTTGGGCTAGATTGAATTAAGCATCAGCTTCGAAGCAAGATAAATCCGATTCTCTTTCTCAAATTGCTTTGGCGCTTTCAGAAACTCAATCAAGTACATTTTTAATGAAGAATGAACAGTTGTTAAGATTCCTGAAATATATTCATACCGATACATCTTGGCGGGAAAAAAAGCGTTTCCTGCGAACCCAATGGAATATGCCAACGATTTGAAGCAAGTATTCAACGAATACCATCGCTCGAAGTCAGTTGAGAAATTTTTCGTTCTTTCAAAAGATGCATTACACGTTCAGAGAAACGTGTAAATTATTCACTGAGATACTGCACATGAAGCAATCGAAGCAATTTCAAAGTGGTGACCACTCTACATCGTAATTTTCACTAATTTTTTCCATTGAGGCAAAATCTATGGTTCGTTTTTTCTTCCAAGGAAATGGGCAGATTAATAGTTTCTGAGAAGGAATGAACCGAAAATCCTCACAGAACTGCCAAACTGCAAATCATTTACTCATGAAAGAATGGCTCATCAATATTTGTTGTTGGCTGTCGAAGTCAAACACATCCGAGCCGCTGCATAGTCAATCGCGATTAGAACCATGGGCACGGAATTCGACAATTGAAACGCAAATGCCTACACAAATGGAAAGGCGAAACGATTTGCAAGTAAAATGATGGTGCTGCAACTTATGGAAATTCTCCTTTTTTTATGGCGCAGAGACTATCATTTTTTAAAAAGTGCCTCTACGGGAATCGTCAATTTGGAATATTTCTGAGTCATTTTTCACCAGATCAAATGATTGTAAAAATCTTACCAAGAAGTTTGATATCTTTCCAGAAAACATAGAAAAGCAACGCAAAAATCGCACGTAAAACAGTGTAATCCCGGACTCGGCCAATTCACAAAATTAGCCCAATTTTGGTGTTCAGGCACGTATCACGATGATGCATGTTAGCTCGATGCCAAAAAATAAGGCATTAAAATGCTTTATGGAATACAGCTGGTGTATTAAACTATAAAATGGGTAAACGACATGTCGTTGGGGTTTAATTCGAGTAGTGCACATGAGTTAAAAAAGCTTGATTGAGAATTTAAGCTCTTATTCTCGTCTTGAGGTGAATAAAATATTTTAGATTAAAATTTTAGGGAAAATAAATCCTAATGTGTTGCTGGAAGCATGAAAAATGCATCTCTTACTTTGGGAGGAAATCTGCGAGGAGTTTTCATCCAATGAATATTCCATTTTAAGCATGCCAGTAATCAACCATTTTTATCACTCGGTGGGAACTCAGCCATTTTAAATGAACTAAACGATAATAATTTCCCGCTGTTGACACATTCCATGACGTCGTCAACATCAGACATCAACATGGAAAAAGCTAGTTCCCGGTAAACTTTTCTCTACGGAACTTTCACACGTGGCATTATTTCTTTTGTCTCTCGATTTGACCTTTCCATAAATTTTAAAAGACATTGAAAATATGATTATGCATGAGGAATATAAAATGCACTGTTCTGATTATCGAGGCGATGAAAGAATGATTTCACGGTCGTGTTCATGATGTTCACGATTGAGAAAAGTTTCGCAGTGATTGTCCATCAAAGACAGGTTTTTCACAGATACTTTATGACGCGTCGATTAGATGCTATGGGAATCGCTCATCTAACCAAACGTGTTAATTAAATGATAATTACTCTTCATGAAAAAAATGCATGACAGATTTGTAATACCAAGCACTTGAGAAATATTTTGCAGTTACATATGAAAATTCTGTAGAGTATATACATACGTGTGACACTGTACTTTGGCCAGGAAAGATTGAATGATCGAAGCTACCATTTGGGGAGGAAAAATGAATCCAAGGAACCTATATGTCACTCGAATGGAACAAGAAACCAGCTTTTGTAAAACATTGAGCTTGACCAAAACTGTTTCTTTCATAGACAGTGGAACTTATGTACATCATTGGTTATGCATTTCCAACCCAGATCCTAACCATTGTATGAATCCTTACAAGCGTACATAAACCGAATAGGTTTATGCCTTCAATTTTTGGAAGAGTTTTACTTCGATTTCTACAAATTTTTAGTGGACTGGACCTCCTGGAAAGTCAGATTTGTCTACATGAGTAAAAACTCAATGCTCTTGTAAAAAAAAAGGTTCAACACATGGGATCATTAGATCAGTTCTGAGGCTCTGGGTTTTGGATTTTGATTGATAAAAGCTAATGGGTTCGACTGGCTCAAGATTGCTGGGCGTTTCAAATGGAGAGAAAGCTGATCGTTCAAGTGATTCACTCGAGTACTATTCCTTGAAAAAGGTACTGCCTCGATGTACAGTATTTAAAAAAAACACAAGCTGGAGGTGCCCAGCCACACGCCTGGACATTAAAATTAATTTCAATTTGCAAGAAGTTTGAAATTATCATCAACCGGGTTCACATATTATTCTATCTAGCTTTAACATGCTGGTCACAATTTCCTCACGAGCAGAGTTTTTGTTCATTAAGTCCCAAACAGATCATGGAATCTTCAGTCTGTTAAAATTGTTTGTCCATTGCAAAATGTATCATGCAAGAGTAAACAATGGACAGGCCATAAATTACTAATACTGTATTGCTAATACATAAATTACTAATACATAGCTGCTATGCATAGCAAAAGTCCCAAGTAGGCATATCATGTTGCGCATAGCAGCTGGATGTGTCAAACATGTTTGATATGCATTTACTATGCCCATTTATTTGCTGGGTATGTTTTCCGAGAGCATTCATCAGTTTATTCTAATTTTTTTAGGAAGGGCCAAGTGATTAAGTGTAAAATAACTAAGGGATAGAAATGAAAATCCACTCACACCACAGTAGCGTTTGTATTCCCATTGACAGCCAACGAGGACGACGACGACGACGACGTTGGTGACGGGAAAGATAAAGGAGGTCGGTGAGACTCACGAGTTTCTGATGCGGAACTCTCTAAAAATCCTGATCGCTATGGGATCAATAAAAATAATTTAAATTACTTTATAACGAAAGCACGATTTTGCTCTTTTGGTACAGATTCAATTTAAATGCAATCAGGCTTCCCTTGCTAAGTGAAATCTCAGGAAAAGTCTCACATTCAGCATCACTGACAGAAAAATGATTAAATGGACGGAAATTGGTTGCCACTGGAGAAACTTCGATCATTCCAAGTACTGCATTTCGTGTCGTTTAGATTTCCTTAAAATTCAAAAAAACGTGCTGTGGCGATAATTAAACGTTAATTCTGCCCAAAAAAAAAAGTCTGTAGTTTGCATTTGGAACTTTCCATTTCAACCTAGTTCAGCGAAAATTCGGACAGTGTCCAGGAAATTACCAGGTAATATACTGCACATCCATCCATCCATCAACCCCCGAGAAGATTTCGGAAACGGGGATGGGGAACTGACTGAATTTATGAATTAAACCTCGTAGCATTTGAAAATAGATAAAACTCGAAGGAAGAGAACACGAGACTGGAAACGCTATCAGAAAGTGAGGAAAGCCCATCACGCTTTCTGAACACGTAGAACCATTACATTTTTTATACGAACTAAAAAAAAATGCGTGAAATTTTAGAATTCAGGACAGATGAATATCGCGAGTACCACGACTTTCACGAAGATCTCTTCAAAATTGGGCGTACAAATGACCCCACTTTCAACGAAATAAAAACCCAAGTAGATTCATTTTATAAATTTTGTAAACAGTTTTTGAAACATATTGATTTCGCTTGATGAAAGGAGAAGATACAATGACGAAAATGTCGATGAAGAACATCTGGATCTTGGACTCGATGAAAGCTGAATGTGCCATCATCAGAATCGAATTCTTAGTACCCTCATCCCTGACAAATAAATGCTATTATTTAAAAAAAATAGTGGGAAATCTCATGCAACTCTGTGCCGGGATTTCAGTCTTTTTAATTCTTCAAAATTGCCCGAAACTATCGCAACCCTTATATGAGACAGACATTGACAACTTTTCACAGGGTAGATGATTACAGTACAGTATTTCTTTCTTCCATGCTAATACTCTAATTAGATATGTGTAATTCGAAAGGAATATAATTTAATCAACTTCCATTTCGTGCTTCCTCTATTGAAATAGAGCACTTCAATAAACAATGTTTGAAAATCTGCTACCATATTTCCATTCCTCTATAGAAGAAGCATATTTTCGCGAATAATCCCTATTAGTACGATAGAACAGATAAATAAACTGAACTTTATATCATGAACAGGAACAAAATTGGATTTTGTTAAAACGCGTGCATCCATAAAAGTATAAAAACTCAATACTGATTATTTTTGCTCGCGAATCATTGATCTTTCGATTACTTCTGATTTTAAAGACTTTTGAAATTCTAGTCACATCCAGATTCGAAGTTCCTTCTAAGAAAAAAAAAGCGTTCACAAGTGAAACGAGTAGCGTATATTTCTCGAACGTGACGGAATGCGATAAATTTATTTTCGTTTTCAAAACTGCAGGACGTTTCGAGCCAAGGGAATCGCAACCGAATGAGAAAGGGGTCCATGGTTTTCATTGGCGAAGGCCAGAATTCTTCATCGGTTTGTACTCCAGTACGGGTACACCAGGCTGGAAGGAGACCAGCAGTAAATTTGCATAGCGAAGAGAGAGAGAGAGAAAAGAAAAACCGAGCAGCGATTAATTCGAAACGTGCACAGCACCTGTGACCCACAAACGGATAAAATGAAAATTCTAGCTTCAATCAACAACCGCGGGCACTGAGTACAACTTGTAAAAGGGGCTGAAAATAGGACAAAGACCGGAATCCATCGCCGATCGCGTGTTTTATTCAGAAAATGCATTCTACCAATGTAAATGAAATTGCAGTTCCACAATGTCTCTTACTTGCAGAAGAGAGAAAAAAAAGAATGCAAAAATGCAGCTGCTCTTTTGAAAATCAGAGGAAGCAAGGAATGGCGAAAATAATGGGCAATTTCCCCTGAGTTTTGAAAACAAGTCAAGAGAGTTTTTCCAGTCATTGTTTTCCTTTTTTGACAGTCAAAAAGATCAAAACATTTTTTGTGGCCATTTTAACCCGATTTATATTCATTAAAAAAAAAAAGAGTTTCAGAACCGAAAGAAGGCGAAGATGAACGATGAACAAAAATTTCACACGGACAGACTAATCAAGTATAAGTACTCTTTTTTTTTAAGTTTATCGAGCAACAAAACCCCGTTCTCTTCGAAACGATACTCGAAAACAGAGAACATAATTCTTAAAGCACGCATGTGATTCTTGCACAGACGCTGCTTTAAACATAGTTGAAAATTCACCGGGACCAGAAAGAAAAATAAACATATGAGTGGAGTATATTCATCCCGAGTCAAAATCGTTGCAAAGAAATTCCATTTAATTTTCTGGAGTTCAGGAAGCATTATTTCGTTCACGTTGCATATAAAACTACCTGTAAGAAATGAAAAACTTCGTGAAACATCCTTGCATGAGTGAGAATGAGAAGCTTTGTTCTTTTTTCCGAGCACCGGGGGCGACGTCGGGAAGAAAAGAAAAATTCCCTCGTGCCCCAGTGACTTGGCCACTGGAGGCACTGCTGAAACTGGACGGAAAGCGCACCCGACCTCATCATAACGCTCCAGGTAAATTTCACGAGATAAAAAAAAAAGAAGAATGAATCTTCATACCCCATAAATATTCCAGCATCAAGATAAGCTTTAACGTATTAAGCATGGAAAAAATAAATCGCCTTCTCCATGCGCAACGGTTGCGTTTCCGTATGAATCGGGACTTCTCACAGTAGACGCACACCGTAATTCACGAGCCAAGAGACTCACGGAAAACTTTAAATTCATCTCAGAGTTTTGAGAATAAACTTGTGTTATTCTTGTTAAAGCAAGGCAAAATTATGTAGACGAAGGAGGAAAAAATATATTGTAGCATTATTCGGAAAACCCGTACACTTCGGTGCCTGATCAGAAAATATTCGGCAAGTGTGGCACAAACGCGAGTCGAGTCAAAATTTGAGGAGCCGTTTATATGATCACACTGAGAATCAGAAGCTACAGTATTTCAATGCAGGAACTTCATACTTTTTGATTCCATGTCTTGAAACGTCCACAAGTCGAGAAAAAATTTAAGAAGTCATTCAATGTTCACCCGGAAAATCAGAGCCATTTCAATGCAGGAAATTCAATGATTTTTTCCTTCCATCATGTCATGAAATGTTCGCAAGTCCAGTCAAAATTCGAGAAGTCGTTTAAATGTTCACAAGGAGAATCAGAACCGGTTTAATGCAGTCAATTAAAAAAAAAAGTTCGTCTTCCTCGTCTCGAAATGTCCGCAAGTCGAGTGAAAAATCCTTCCAGCAGTCCTTCAATGTTCACACGGAGAAACTGTTCCATCGCACGAAAACATCGCGAAACTGTTCCACAACCACACATGCGAAAAAAATTGCGAAATTCATTCTCGGCCATCCTTTCGTGATTCCTTCGGATGCGGTTATTCTCGTACGAGGAACCATCAAAAGACGGCAATCTCGAAGCAAGGGCGGATTAGCAAGAACAGCTGGAACCAACTTTGCTCAGACACAAACAGCCGGTGGACAAGCTGTGGTTAACACCGTGACCCTGGGAATCTTTTTTATTGCTCGCCATCGCCTTATTCCGCCTTGTCACTCATCTTCCGCGCTCGGATAATTGTGGCGGATCGAGGCTCTCGCAAAAGCATCTTCGACCATTGTATTTTCTCAGCGCAGTTTATATATATATATAGAGAGAGAGAGAGAGAAAAAAAGGAAAAGAAAAAGCCACGACGAGGCAGGCATTCTTCTTTATTATGAACCCGTAATTCGATGCTGTTTTATTCCCCAAACAAACAGGTAACGATGGGTCAAAAATAATTTTTTTTTCCTCTTCCTGCCACGAATGGTCAGAAAGGTCATCTTTTGCACTCGGGCTTCGAATGCACGTGAGCTGTTGGGATTGGCTGGGTTCCATTTCAATAATTTCTCATTCACAGTTGGGAACATTAGTTTCGACCCTTTCTTGGCCCTTGAACTGCCTGTGCTGAAACGACAGGTGCTTGAGTCACAGGCCAATAACTGCAGTTTTACGATAATATTTCTGCTTTGCGACGGTTCGGATCGCTGGAAACTCCGCTTGGAATTTGAACGAAATTAGCAGGTCAAATTGTACAGCAGTTGTAAAAATCCAACAATTTTTGTAGTAACCGAATGATAAGTTCGAACATGAGTTAAATGATGCGCGAACGATTTGTATTCTCACGTTATGCGCCTCAGGTTTAATACACCGAGCTCTAAAAATCAATTGCAGGAATTAATAAATAAAAAGTGCAAAGCAAACCTTTGAGTTTCAATCCAAAAGGTTCCTGCGTCGATATAAAAGGGGCCGTTCATGAGATGATGTTCGTTTTAAGGAGAAAACTCACAAAAATCCAACTTGACAGAAAATTGGCAACCTTTTGAATCCACTCTTGAGTTATTGTTCTATTTTCTTCTGTGTATATAATACAGCGCAAATTGAATGAATTTCACGGATATATAAAAAACAAAATTTCTTTTAGTATTTTATTTTGTGCGAATTCGCCAAAAATCCCAACACAACAACAAGGACGTTTGATGAATGAAGAGAAAGACGTTACTAAGTTCATAAGTTTTCTGGATAAGTTTTATGTCCATTCATGTGCTACACCCTGCACACCTTCGAGTAACAATATATTAGAATCTGATACTTGAAAACTGTCAAAAGCAAAATGTTCTAGAGGTGTTCATCGAATTCAAATTATGAGTCTCCAAAAATAAGATTTCGACGAATACAGTAATTGGAAAAAAATGAAATTCACTGCTTTACTGCATTACATTTTGACCTTATGCCGTCATTCGTCTCTTTTTTTTTCATTTCTTCGCCTGTTGTGAAATAATGTACTGTACTTGTTTCTGAAGCCTAAATTGCAACCTAAAATCCATTCAGAAGCCCAACTTCAAAATCCTCGAGTCAATTTTGAGAAATTTCGTTCCCCTCGGATTGTGCAGAAAATCATTAAAAATCACCAGCTGCGAGGTCCGGTATGAACGGACGGGGTAATGGATGGTATACCGGTGGCCGATTTTTCTTCATTTCAGAAAATTGGGTGATTTGATTATTCCGACAAAATCAATCTTCATGATGCCGACAATCTTTTGCAATGATCGGTTAATGCAATTGCCTCACTTTCCACGAATATCATTTGTAAAAAAAATAAAATAAAAGACGTAATGCACGCGAACATCAGCCACCCCGGTTATTTTTTTTTTTTTAACAAAAATACGCATTATCCAGGATGGAAATTTGGGCGAGAATCGGAGAAGTCCTCATTTATTCGCATAATTCAAAAAACAATAAAATTTGACGGGGGCACATTCCGAAGCATAACGTCTTATTCACGGAAAATTGTGTCATACAAATCGCCGGTGAATGAATTGTCCATTCGCCCCCAGGGTAAGCTCCGCAATTCTCCGCTTACAAAGAACCGACGTTCGTCTCATTTACTTAAGAATTCTAGGAGGAAGAAAATTTAAATAGTGGTTCGCTGTATAATGCCTGGAATGCGGCAGTGCTTGTTGTTTTCCTTACACACTAAGAATTACGGTCCCAATCGTAATTCGTGAAGCTCGCAATGAAACGCTCTGGACCCTGGGAAGGGCACGAAAAAAGCCGAAGCAGATGGATTCTTCTCGTATATAGGCTCCCAGGTATCTTGTCTCCACTCATTCAATGATATCATCTATCCCAACAGTTTTACAACTTGGAAAGAAGAAGCCGCCCGGGTTATATTCAGGCTTCATGAGCGAGAGAGCTTTTCTTTTCGCATCATATAGCGACACGGGCACGCATTCATCGAAGATGGCATTTCCGCGACGCATTAAAAGGAATTTTTACTAATTGAGTTTTGAGCCACTTCTATAATTTTTATCTTGCCATACTTGATTGCGAGTGACGAACAATAGGGAAAGTTTAAACTCGTGAATTCAATCTTCGAACTCTCATTTTAGGGAACTAATTTTTTTATCCGGTACAATCAAAACGTGAGCTCATTTTCAAGATCAATTCGCTTCAAAATTTTAAAATCCTGAAGCTTCTCTAACTCTCGTGGATGAAAAGATGAGAGATAATTTGAGATGATCAAAAGGAATTTCACTAATTGAGTTTAGAGCCACTTATAATTTTTTATTTCGCCATATTTGATTGCGACCGACGAACAATAGGGAAGGTTTCGACTCGAGAATTTGATCGTCAAACTCTCATCCAGGAATTTATTGCTTTATTTTGCATGTACAATCTAAACCTGAGCTCATTTTCAAGATCGATTCGCTTCAGAATTTTAAAATCTTGAAGCTTTTCTGCCTCTCGCGGATCATGAGATGAGATAATTTAGGATGATCGCAATGAAAGTCAGACTTAATGAGATGTCAACCTCGATTTCCACGAGAACTTTCAAAAGCCGAAGAGCAATTATGAATTTGATGAAGATTTTTCTGAGGATTTATGACCATCTGCAAGACGCTGGGACCTCCATTATCCGGGTTAATGACCGGTCATCTGTCTTTCCGAAAATGAATATGTGGTTGAAATGATGGGTTTCAGCGAGGATTTCTGCATATTTAAGAAAAATCAACATGAACTTGATGAAACCAATTTCAAATTGCTAAATTAATGAATATCTGCAGATCAATCAGGTTTCAGAAGAGCTGCATTCTGTCAAAAGCGAAATTATCTTTCTCCGAACTACGCAGACAAATAAATTTCAGATTAAATTTAAAAATACTGCAGTAAGAAAAAAACCCTAAAATATTACAGACGCTTATAAACAGTGATATATGCGTAACTTAATTGCGTATTATTGAACAATATGCGGAAATATGACAACTTTTGCTGGTGCCCCTTTAACGAACATCGAAAAACTCTCAGCCAATTTTTTTTAGAAGAATTTTGTCGAGTTTCTGCCCTGATCAAAGCATTCAGGTTAAAATTATAAATTCCGAAATTATCTGGAAATATTGCATGAACCTGAACTCGATATTTTTTTCAACTTTACACAGTAACGCAGTTTTAAGTCTTTGAACTGATCAAGAGGCGTAAGTTCAGAACACAGTTTACTTCTTTTGATCAATCCGATGTATTGGCGACTTTCTAAAATCTGTTGTCCGATTATTCGGGGTTAAAATTTCGAAATTTTTGACTGTAGTCGAGCAAGAATGAGAGTTTCCAGAAGTATCCACGGCTTTTCATGACGTTTAGAACGTTTACTCGAACCGGATATTGAATATGTATTTTTAGCGGAGTTTCCTTCATTAAAAGAGGCTTTTCGTGATATCGATCGAACCTTTCTCATTCAGAAATGAAAAAAAAACCTCGTGCCCAGAATAATGATCAAATCCAGTCAAAAGAAACAAGGGAATCCCTGAAATATTTATCACGAATCGGACAGCATCGTCGTCGGACTGTTTCCAAGTGAGCGCTTGATTTACGACGCCCACTGAACTGCGGCAAGACTAGGGAACGTATTCCGAGCCATGTGCTCGAAAAAAAACTTGAAACCGGATCATTTCTTTCTTTCTCTCTTTTTTCATCCCTCGTTATCCATGAATTGGGAAGAGAGATTTCCATTTTATCGGTCCGGGTGTCGAAGTCTTGTAAGCGCCGGAAACAGTGACGATGATGTCGCACGCGGGGGCTGACACATGGCGACCGGCCAACAACTGTCCACGGCCGGCCGTGAACTTGCTATTAATTCCCGCTCGGGTGATTTTACCATCAAAGGAAAAATCATCGCTTAATTGGAGGAGATACAATATTTATGGAAATGTATGCCCCGTGCGAAGTGCTGAACAGCAATTATAATGAGCCATTTAATTGATTTTAAAATTTTACAGGACACAAAAAATGGATATCTTGATGAAAAATATGGCCTATGTGTGGAAGGTTTAAAAAAAACGGAAAGCGAATTTTGTCTGTAAAACTCGCACTCTCATTGAAATTTGTATTTTACGTCGGATCGCGGTCTACCAGGCTGATACTGAAACACTGCTTCACTTTTTACATTATGTAAACTCTAGAGATATTTAATTCTCTTCTTCAAATGCATACATGTCAGATTTCCAGTTGTATTTTGTGGATTGTATTTTCTTTTATTATTGTTATCAATTTGTGCTCTGTTTCCTGCTCTGAAGCGATTAAATGTCATTGTGTGGATTTGGGTTGGGTGGGAAGGGGGTTTGGTTGTGGAAATCTGATTGAACCTTGTGAACGCTGAAAAGCGGCAAATAAAGTGTTCTGTTCATTCATTCATTCTTCTTCAAATAGATTCAGATTCCGAAAAAATCTGTGACATTATCTCGAGTGTAGGTCGCAATTTTGTGTACTGTATAGTCGAGTAAAAACAGTATTTTGGCACGCCAGTGCATAAAAATCCAACACCACGCGCGAAATCTAGCAAAAAAAAACATCCAGGTTTCCGTAATTACGGTACTTTCAAACGTAAATACGGCTTTAATGTGAACATCAAACTTTTTCGATTAGTTTGCAGGAGGAGTTGAGCCCTTAGATACGAACAATCTTCAAGCAAAACTCGGAGGATAAAACCCTTGGTAGTTGCTCGACTGATTCCAAATAACGGATACTGTACATTACTTTGCAATGATCCAAATTACTTTAAAAAAAAATAAGTTTGATTACCGTGGATGCTGCATTTGCAAGGAGAACTAACTCAATCGTACGATTAGAAATGGGTCATAATTCAGCTAAAATTGTTCACGTGCGCATGCGCGAAATCGAATTTATGCTAATAAAAAAAACTGTACCAGTATTTTTTCGCCCGATTCTTTGTTCTTAAATTGAGTATTTTTCTGCTGCGTCTTTTCATCTGATTTGCAACCGAGGAACCTGGAGGAAAAACGTGGCATTTCTTTGACGTGACCTCAAAATTTACGNGAACCTGGAGAAAAAACGTGGCATTTCTTTGACGTGACCTCAAAATTTACGGCAAGCCTGCCCCAATTTATGCAGATTTTAGAAAATTCAGAGAGGAAACCGCCTCGATCATCGCCATCATTTTCATGGAAGCTTCATCACCAGAACACAGAAGGCATTCGTACTTGCAGTACTGTAATACAGTACTTCTTAGTCATTGAGAAAGATAGAGAAAACGCAATATTCGGATCACTGTTGCATTCATGCCTCCGGTAAAAAAGCATCTATTCAAACTGTGCAGCTTAACATCTGTATTTCCAATTTTCTTCCGAATAAACATAGAGATAATTTGAAAAATTATGCGCAGGATTTAATGAAGTCCGATGCAACGTTTTCGGCCGTCAAACTCAATACACTACAATACCGTTTTCAAGGCAATAATGTTCCACCAGCTCAAACAGTCAAGAACATCTTTTCGCTGAAATCCGACTCTCAATGATCCTGAGATATTGGAAAATCCAACTGCTTCAGATTTTCATCATCGGAATTCGTCTCCCGCCTCGTCTATATAAGATTCAAAGCTCGAAAGTTCGAAATAAACTTCGAATCCCCGTTTTCGCACGAACAATTTCGAAGGTACGTAGCGACGAATGAAGAAGAAAAAATTGTGGAAAACTGTAGTCGTCAGCGACACTGGAAATTCTCTCTTAGGATCGAGCAACTCGTCTCATCCCGAGTCTCCCCCACTTGAACAAAGCCCCCACTTTGTCCAGTTATTCCTCGGAGAAAAATGTCTTCGCCATGTGTCCAGAAATCCCGAAACCTTCCAACCAGAGAAATTCTCCAACAGGATTCCCGGCGAGTCGGACCCGACGCCTGAGTGATGGGAAATCATACGGGAGATCGTGTCCCTTTGTGCTGCTGGGCCTCCTTAGCCAGAACCTGGCGCCCCTCGAAGCGGGTACACAAAGGGGTAGTCTTAGGTCGATTAAAGACACAAAAATCCTGCGAGAGTAAAGAACAGGAATCTGTGTCTCACATTTTTCGAAGTTTGATGACGGGATTGCCGTATATACTGTATTTTCAAGGTTTTCCACACGCAATACTAGTTTAGCTTTTCATGACCTATTCATGCGTCAGATTGCACGTGATTACATACGCCGCAGTCTGATTTTTGGGATGTCATGTGACGGGATGAACCTGCCAGTGTGACAGGAACTGAAGCATTTTGGAAGCTATGAAATCCGTTAAACCTGCTGTCAAATTTTCTGGAGTTATTCTTTGCGTTCTATATTTTTTTGAATATCAAGAATGAGAAGCACAAAGAAGACGATGAAACAGAGAGCATATCTGGAATATTTACTTAAAGCACCAGCGCTTTAGAAAAAAAATTTAGCTAAAAACCCAATAAAATAAAATTTATTTGTCAAGTTATGTTTAGGTGCTGGTCCTGTGATGGTCTGATGCAAATATTTTTCGACGATAATGACGATGAACAGCACCGAAATATTTTTTTAGATACTTTACTTAGCCAAAAAGATTCCGCATTTTGGCCGCACATGTGCATTCGAACTCCAGAAAATTGAGCGGAACAGTAATTCAGAATCAGTTTCATCTGATGATTGCTTCCAATAATATCTAGAGAATCCTCCAGATTCAACGAATGGTTCATCACATCAAAATATTTCTCCGATTTATTTTGAAGGAATATCTAGCAATAGTAGAATATTTGATCGACTAATTTAAAAAGATTCACGACAAATTTCCAATTATTCTGGCTCTGAAAAACAAGTTGTCGCAATAACCCTAAAAAAAAAATTTGAAACAAAATTTTTTGCATAATCTCAATTGAAGCTAGCACCTTAATTTCTCTATAACCGACAAATCATGCAAAATAAGACTCATAAACGTCTATGCGAATGTCAGTATTGTTGTGCGATTATACATGACATGGTATTATGTAAATTTCAAATGAATGAGAAAATTTCTTGCTGGTTTATTGGATTACCCGTAAATATATCAGTAATAAATTCGCCGACCAATTCATCCCATATTTCCATGGTCGTGGACATTCATGTTGTAATGTAAAAAGCTTGTGTCACCTAGTTTCTCCGAAATAAAAATGTAATTAATTGAATTTTCTCAAATCAATTTTCATGCATACTTGAGCTGACGGAGGGCAAGACGAGACTGCAATGACTGCTTAGCAAAAAATAATAATAATGAAAAGGAAGCGAATAGGTCCCACACACGACAAGAGTACCTAGTTGGGCATTTCCACATGCAAGCGGAAGAAGAATCCGGAATCGGAAAAGCCGAGCGTGGAACCGCGACAGACCGGATAAACGAATGCGGATTCTCGTATGCAAGCGCTGCATGGGCGTATAAGTAACCTCTATGGAGCCCTGGTGTGCAGCGGTATCACATCAGAACCTTTGCACGTAACACTGAACTTTTTGGGCTTTTACGTGGATTTAAACACTTTCGAGACATATGGTACCGCTTCCTACTGGGTACCTGCGGATACTGCACGGGAAATGCAACGAGAATTTTGAGTAGGGCTGATTACATTTTTGACTTCGGTTCAATTCAATACTTTCAGCGGTCAGGAAGAAACTTCTACCCGCTCATACAAGGTTGCTATATTGACTGATTGATAAACAAGCTTTATTTTCCACGACTTTTCAGCATTCAAAAGGTTCAAATAATGTTCCCAAATCCAAATCCCCTACTCCCCTCCCCATTCACATCCATCCAAACACATCTCGTTGCATCAAGATGTAAAAAAGAGAAATAAGCTATATACTATATGGGCATTAACGGAAAATTAAATACATCACAGAATGTACAAATGCACAACTGATCTGAATGCACACACTTTCTCTCTCACCATAAAATTATCCCTGTACAGGTGGTACTTGGCAATTTAACCTCACACAATTCAACCGTCCCACAATTCAATGGTCAAATTTGCTGGGAAGTTGACTCTCAAATTGACCTGTGGACAGACATGAAACTTAAAATGCCACATAGAAAACATGCCATTTGATGTTGTCTTGCAATGTGACTGCTTTGCAATTCAACCCTAGTACAGCAACAGATTAGGGTTGAATTGCGAGGTACCACATGTATCACTGAAGGCTGCTATAGCATTCCTGAAAAAAAAAAACATTCAAGAGCTTCAATTGCTAAAATTAAATCGAGCTCATAACCCAGTAGAAGTTAGCTGGTATAGAGGATTTTAATTACAGTAATTATCTCAGGATTAAAGAAAAATATTCGGTGGCTCGTTTGAGAAAAGAACGAATTACTGCTGAATTTCCTGTGCGCAAGTACAGGGAATATTAAATGTAAGTAATGTACGTAATGAAGCTAAAGCCACGGCAGCAATAGTGTATTAAACTACAGTAGTATTTTTAAGCGAAGAAACTATTCCTGAAAAACTCCCACCATCGCTCCTTGTTTGGATTCTTCAAATGAAGATGATCTTCATCTAAATTATCCGATGAACTGCGGCTAATTCGAAGCTGGATCCGGCAGCGACAAAAATCAGCCTCTCACAAAAGCCAAAGGAAGTTTTCGAAAAACTTTAGCAAGCTTTGAAATATCACCATCACCATTACTGGATAATAATTTGAAGACAAAGTCAACCAGAAAAATCTCTGCACGAACCCCTCGAGCCATCATAAGAAAGCCCGTGGCAATTCTTTCTCATGGAATATTTTATTCAAATGGACATGCTGGTTTTACCGCGGCACTTAAAGCCAAGAAAATGAACATAATTCAAAAGATAATTGTATCCGCTTCAATTTAACGTCTCTCCAGTGTTATCCTTTGAACATTCCGGCGAAAACTGCATTTTAAAATGTGTTCCATATTTTTTCTGGTACTGTACATTACAATATTTGTTCAGTCGGAATATGTCCTTGACTTCGCGATTCGGCTCAAATAGCAAGTTCAACAGCAGCTTCGGAAAATATCTGGAGCTCTGTATACAGCTTAACAAGGGACATGCTGTATTCTTGTTTTAAATTAATTGCACAAGGAATTTTATTGCACCTGTCGTGTTTGCATATTTCCGGTGGAGCGCGTCCAGTCGGAAAATTTTCCCCGGACGCATTTCATATATTTCTAGCTTCTTGCGTCGAACAGGAGAATTTAATTGACAGTTGATGGATTCCTCGACCGATGTACGTAGATGTATTCAAGATTTTTTCCCCAAGATTTCCTTCGTGGTTTGGACATCTGTGGGATTGTACCTTTATATGCCAAGAATGTCGATTCGTCGTGCTGGATGCTTCATTCCGGAAAGAAAATCTCTGTAATTTTTCTTCACTGATGGTAACGGCGCGGTTATATCTAGAAGCAGGTTCTATTTGCTTAGTTTTTTTTTCTCTCCCGAGAATGACGTATTTTTTTGCGTAGATGCAAGATTAAAACTGTGCTTCATACTGATTCATATGAGAAACTCGTAAATCACGATTAATGATGACTATCACATGCACCGTTCTAAATCCCACACAGAATGGCGAGAAAAAAAGTAAATGAATACGGTGGGAAATCGAATCAAGGAACTAAAATCAACATGCAAGCCAGGTTTCCGCAGCTTCTTCGCTGAAAAAAGGTAACAAATACTCATATGCTGATCACTCGTGTATAATTTTCTTCTTGTAGCGAAATATTTCTCCGAAATAACTGGGATTGTGGGAAAATTTATTTTCCCTGTCTGGAAGAAAAAATTTTGATAATAATCGTAGGCCTTGATGTCATTGAAATTTATGAATAATGAAATTCTCCCAACCATTCTGCAGAAACTTTTCTGAACGATTTAATGTCAAGTGAGTGTGTAATTTTTACACGCGCAAATTTGAGGGTTCCTTCAATAATTTTTCTTCACTGATGGTAACGGCGCGGTTATATCTAGAAGCAGGTTCTATTTGCTTAGTTTTTTTTTCTCTCCCGAGAATGACGTATTTTTTTGCGTAGATGCAAGATTAAAACTGTGCTTCAGTCTGATTCTTATGTGAAACTCGTAAATCACGATTAATGATGACTATCACATCCACCGTTCTGAATCCCACACAGAATGGCAAGAAAAAAAGTAAATGAATACGGTGGGAAATCGAATCAAGGAACTTAAATCAACATGCAAGCCAGGTTTCCGCAGCTTCTTCGCTGAAAAAAGGTAACAAATACTCATATGCTGATCACTCAAGTATAATTTTCTTCTTGTAGCGAAATATTTCTCCGAAATAACTGGCATTGTGGGAAAATTTATTTTCCCTGTCTGGAAGAAAAAATTTTGATAATAATCGCTCCGGAACTACAGTAACTTTAAATACTTATTACTTTAAGAGGGTTGGTAAGACGTCTTTGAAAAGACTTGCTAAATTACAGTTCACTCACACATTAAAAATGTGCGCGTTTAAACTCCCAAGGAAGTTTAGTTTAGTCAGTCCTGTAATTCCCTCGTAAGAACTGCATTCCACGTATGGAGAAGACGCAAAATTTTACGGATTTATGGTAGACCACTGCTTCATTTTTTCTCACATCCGCTGTAAGTAAGAATTGACACAGGGGATAAGTCATAAGGAAATGAGGCTCATCGGCTATTTTCGCACGCTTCAAAATTTTGCGGGCAGTCCAACTGCTGCCAAGTACAGTATTTAATTTTTTAAACATATCCCTGGTAAAAGAAATAATTCTCAAATTTGGATGCAGAAGGAGGAAACGCGTTTTGATCTTTAAAATCTACGTTTTAGTGTTACCGACGGAAAAGACTACCCCGGAATCAGTTAAGCACGCGTCGATATAAGTTTTTATAAGTGGCCTTTTATTCGTTCTTTGAATAAGAACCCAGAACAAAAATTTGGACACTTGTTCGAGTGGAAAAAATACGTACTGTTTTACTTTTCCTTTTACCAAAATTTTTAATCGGATCGGGGAAATTTCAATGTTTAAAAGGCGTGAAATCCGTTATTTGAATCAACTAGGATAGAGAGCACAGGGTTCATTGCACCATTAAAGTCAAGAAAAGTCCACCAGCAGGATGCGATACGAAGAATGCGATTCTGAATTAGCAACGCTCCAGAAATTACTCGTCATCATTAGTGGACGACATGGAAACCGCCGAATTCGGACACCGCAAAGTTTTGCACCAGTTGTCCGCTCAAGAGGTTAACAATTACCACTATGTGGAGTGCCAATATAAAAAGAAGCAGAGAAAACTGCGTAGAAATAAGAGACAATATCAATCGCCATTTTTTTTCGCAAGAGAATCTTCAAGAAGAAGGATTAGTCAAGAGAAGGCTGCGGGAAATCGAAGGAAAACTGGTGTTATTGCTACAGTATTCATTGTATTAGCTTGTTAATTTTTATCTTCACACGCATACAGTTATTTTCCAATGGATAACTGCTATTCATGAAGACATTTTGAGAAGCTCCCATCAAAATTTTTGTAAGCCGAAAAATAATTGCTCATAAACCATTTCGAACAGTCCTTCTAATACAGTAGGCAACATTTTTAGCAGATGAAGGACAAAAAGTCATAATTGACCTTGCCATTTCACTTTCGGAAAAAAAACGAAACTCGAAAATCCCCACTTTCCAGGTTATAAACGCCAACTTCATGAAAAACAGTAATTATTTTTCCAGCGAACCGCAACCGAATGGCACATGAATCACGTGCGGAATATTCGCCCTTGGCTGTCATTATTCTGAAAGGTTTTCTTTATAACATCAAGGTGGTCTAGGACCTCTATTTTTAGTTTGCTAACTTAACCTTCTGTCTTTTTTTCAACTTGAAGACATGTACTCTTCAAGAAGTTGGTGCACAAAGCGTGAGCTCATTGACACTTAGTCCCAGCAGCTAGGACGTTCAAAGCCAATGAATAATTTTTTGTTTTGTTCGGAGCATCATTTGAAATGAAATGAAAAAGAATTTTTGCTCACCAGCAGAGTCTTGGTTCGATGACATGCTTCCCGACCGGGAAATCGACGGCGTCGAAGTGTATCGAGCAGCTGACACGACAGGCCGAAACGCAATCGGTCGTATCACAGATTTCCCCTGTGAAAATAGAACGATTCCCAATTCAAAAACTAGATCCTGTACATTATAAATTATTCCACAGCAGGTTAAAATAAGAAAAAGTTTGTTCATCACTCTTCGAAGATGAACTTCTCAGCCCCAACAATGCGTTTTTTTCTTAAAAAAAAAAAACAAAAAAGTTTCCGTGAAAAATAGGAGTGCGCTCTTCACTGTTGAACCCAAAATTTGATGCTATTTATTTTCATGTGTTATTAATTACTTGCTTTTCGTAAGACAAAGACTGATTCAAGAACGTATAATTCGAAAAAAATAGGAAACCTGAATCCAGAAAGAGATGGCTGAGCGCTTTTTCTTTCGAGGATATTATCAACTTTTCATGATTATTTATTCGATAATTTTGCGATTTGAAGAATCAGACAAAAATATAGTTCTCTCATCAGAATTTTTCTCAAGTATGACGCGCACCAACTTTTTTAAACTTTTCAAACAAATTTACATGAGAAAATTCTGCAACTGTCGCATGATAACTCACAGGCGAGAAAGTCTTCAGCTGTTTCCAAATACATAAATTCGACTTCGAAGAAGTTTACTATGAAATCCTTTCGAAATTGAATACCTCGCGATATGTTGCTGCAATAACCGCAACATCACCCCCCGAGGCTTGCATTACATCGAAATTGCGTAATTCGGAATCAATCAAAAATTTTCGAAGCGTCTGTGAAATCGCTCAACAAATCCATCCTTCCGATTGGACTGACGTTAACCGACAATCAGCTGGCAAGATAAACACTGTTGTGATGAATGAAAAAAAGAAAGAAACCAGACGTTCAAGGAAAGTCAGACTTTCGTGGAGCCTAGCACGATGCAAGGGTTGAGAAATATTTTTTCGGATCAGTAAACTAGAACAGTGTTCCCCAACCAGTGGTCCGCGGACCGGCGCTGGTCCGCAGAAGTTTTTTGCCGGTCCGCGGGCAATTTTCCTCATAATCATTCAATCAAAACTCGGGATGAAGTCTGTACTCTTTACCATAAGTTCAGGAAGAACAATGGCAATCACAAGCATCTAATGAAAATAAAAATTGGCTTTTATTTCAACACTTTGACGCATTTTCACCAGCTGAAAAAAGGTAATTTTTTTTTATTCTGAGACACTTTTCTTCAAACTCACATTTTAAATATTTTGATGGTATTTAGCCATATATAGCTGCTTCATTGGTGCTTCACGAAAATGATTGAATCGTTTTAAAAAGGTCTTCCGCAAAAAAAATTTAATTCCGGCTCCTTCTTGGGAATGGTGTTCGCGGAATTCCGGTCAAAATATTCTCGATTTAACAGTAAATGACTAGAAAAATTCCCAATTTTATCGTCGCGACTATAATTTTGCCGATTTTAAATGTAACAGCTAGCACAATAGCGCAATTTTCTTTTCAAATCCCACGCCGTGTTTCAAAGAGTTCAGAAACAGCCCCATCTATTCCAAGAACTGACTCTTTTAGACGTGTTAATTTCGAGAGCTAGATTAACGATAAAACGCTTTGATTTTGTTCTTCCTTCTCAGAATAGTTCTCGAACAATGATCAACATGTCCAGCTTGTTCTCACGATCATTGCGTGTTCGCCTTTTTTTTTTTTTTTTCTTCTTCGGGTTCCTAGCATTAGGGAACGAAACCACAGAACGGCCTTCTCATCTCGGCTCGCGTCCAGCTGGGCTGAAATGGATGAATGCATCCGCGCTCTTTCTGGGGGGATTTTCTCTCATTTGGAGTTTGCCCTTCACTTGCGGGAAGAAAATTGCCCAGATTTTCTTGTACTCGATTTCATTCGTCTTCTGAGAGAACGGAGAGAATATTCGCGAGGGTTTTTTATTTTTTATTTCTTTCTCGACGTACGAACAGATATTTCGTGGCCTTTCGAGTACTCAAGTCACCCGTCCGGAATGCTTACGAAAAATGTATACTGTATACCATTTTCTGCGGAATAGCAAAATTAAAAAGGGGGGGGGTCGTAATACGCATCAGCAAATAATTTTTATTGCAGGCAGTTGAAAACGGGTGTATTTTACCTCTTTACCATTAAAAACAAGAAAGTTGACGCTCATGAAAGTGTTGGCAACATCTACTGCTATAACCTACCAAGAAAATAAAAAAATAACTTTAAAAATATGTCCATGCTACAGGGTTTCGGGGATTCTACTCGAATTTCGGATGGCATTCTCTCCCAAACTTCGATGAACTGCTATACATTGCATTCAATCAAACTGGGCAGCATTTTCGGGAATATTTGCCCTGATATTGACCTTTATAAGAACGATTTCTTAATCCATGAATATCACCGAAAATTTTAAAATCTACCTCAAATTTAATAAAAACATGCAGATTTTGTTACTGAGAATATTTTCTGAGTTTTATGTGGGGGTTTCGACTGACATACTCAATCAAATCGTAAAAAATAAGCCCACGTGCAGATCTAGAACACCGCAAAAATATGCATTGGTTTTTCGTATTATTCTGGAAAGAATGGAATTCAAATGTTTGAGTGAATAAACATGAAGTGCTCGAAATATTGTAGATGCAGTATATTTTATCAAACTAAGACAACATAGTTTGGGTGATACGCAAGATTTCTGAGTTATTAGTAGAATAAATTGCATACGCACTGCTCGGTCTTCACTTTCTATAAAAACCCTTAATTTTTTTTAAGGACGTTTCGAACGTAATTGTAGTACGAAATAATAACGTAGCCATTTAATTCTGATGCATATTAAAATGTCCGACTTTTATATTAGCTAATGGTAAATTCATACAATAGGCACGGAATTACGATAGAATGATTATGGCATTCTTGACATTCAAGACCTGACCTGATCTCCCACACTTTTAACCAAAAGCCAAAAAATTCAGAAACAACTCAGAAAACTAATGAGATGGAAAAACAACGGTTCGACAAAAAAATCAAAGGTAGTCACGCAAAAGTCTATTAGAAATTTAAATTTTTCCTGATGAAATCCTCACTACCCGTTTAATGGGAAACTAAATTTCATGAGAACAATCTTCGTTCGCGTCACGGTTTCATAAAAAGTAGTTTTTGAAGGAGCTGGCGTGAAGGCGGTTGCACTTAAAGGCCTTTTGGGGCTTTAACGAAAGCTTTTTGCACTAGTGCTCACTTTGGGCAACTAGCTTTCTGCAATTAAATACAAGCAGTGAACGTTTTCGCTTCCGGACTGAAGCGGATGCTTGTCCTCCTCCAAAGTGGTCTTCCGATGATTTTCGAGAACTTGTATGAGAAAATCTTAGCCAGGAAAGTTCGAAAATCCAACGAGATGGCGATTTTGCCTCGGTTGAGCTGGAAAGACATTCAGCTTAATGACTAGATCAGGGGTTGGACAAGAAAATCGCCTTTATAAAAAGGTTCAAAAAAAGAAAGTCAACGCTATGTTTACCGGTGCCTATTTAAGTTGCTTTTTCGAGAGCTTTTAGCGCGGTCTAAAAAAAGTCAGCTTGAAGAGGTTCAGCTTAAAGTTCGGATTAGCAAACAAAAAAATAACTTATACAGATTTCAAGTTGGGGAGCTTTTGAATTTGGGAAAGAAGCTATTTTTGTTGTGAGAAACATAGGTAAATTGCAATAAATTGTAAATAGTGATATTCTGGGCATCCAGTTGCACCTTAAATGAATTGACAGGATGCTGATCTTGGAGGCATGGCTTCATTTGCACAATTAATCTTTCCTCTCGTTTCCTTTCACTACACTAATTTATTTTTATTGTTTTTTTTTCTTTTCAATGTCAAGAAAATGATAGCAAAAAGGCCTCGGCAAATTCGGTTTACGGAGGTTTTATAGGAAAAGCCTCTGGAGTTGGAAAGGTATTCAAACCTTTCCAACTGAAAAAAAATGCAAATTAGGGAGTTTCGAGTTATCGAGCCTCAACAGTGGTTCTAGAATAATGCAGAATCCATTGATTGAATTGAATATTTAGCGAAGCACTCTTTTACGCGTAAAAGCAGATTTCTTAAAATGCATATACAGTATACTTGTATGTTTTCCAATTGCAATCCATGGGCTTTTTCCTCAAACCATGAATCACTTCCAAGATATTTCTGGAGACCCCATTCCCACTTTTTCTCATCACACGAGACTGATCAGCGGAAAAGCAGAAAAAAAGTCTATATTTTTTTCGTTTTCGCGAGGATAATGTTTTCCAAATGCAGTTTCCCTGGTTGTTTTATTATTACTGTATTCCCAAAGAAGTTCCTTCGGGGCAATTTTCTGGAAAGCCCATTAT
>CAJPEX010002613.1:0-17352 GCA_905338405.1 Notodromas monacha
CCCCGCGTCCTTACAAGCTCGAGTGCCTCGCGACCTATACCAACTGCAAGTACAACGTGACCTGCGCATGCGACGGATGGAGAGAAATTTCTCGCAACTCGGAAAATTGTCGCAGGTTTGACTGAAAATTTTTTTTTGCTAATAATCTGGTCCACTTCTGCAATGAATTACAGTTTATGTCTTTTTTACGGATAACCGTATTTACTAGAGCACTAGTATTTACGCGCCTTCGAGGAAAACACTCACCCCAGTTTTTGTGTGTGAGAAATTCTCCCAAAAACCTATCTCCGTCGAAGACCAGCACCCCATCTTTTTTTGTGCTAAAAATTGAGAATTGTGAAACATTTTCTTGTGGGCGGACCCATTTTTTTTCTTGATATTTTGTCTTTCTTGTTTTTTCTGTCTGCTGGAGCAGCTAAGATTTGTATGCAATTTATGGCAGCTTCCTCAATTTGATGAATATCTCCCCCTATTTCTTTGCTTCCTGTTGCATCTCCAACTGATTCATTCCGAAGATTGTTATTGCTTGAACCATCATTTCCCATGGACAAGGAGACTTGGCACCACACATTTCCTCTTGATTAATTTCTTACTTTTTGCTTAGATGTATTTTCATGTGTGAGGGGCACTGGTTTTGGGTATTTTTCCTGTAAAAGTTTATCCCCGAGTACCACGTGCACCCTGTTTTTCTGCTTCGATTTCTGGAAGAGGTACGCGTGGTACTGAGTAAATGTGGTGCTTGGAGCAAAAAATTTATGATGGGATGTCTGTTTTCGAAGTTTTCATTCGGGTTCTCACTTCTCAGAGCTTCAACTGAAGATTGTTTCACCTGGGCCAATAATTTTCTTTTTTGTAGTGTTGAGTGTTTATGTTCGGAGGAGCAATTCGAAAATTGCCTTCAACAGTCCATTTTCTCCCAGCGAAGGTTAAAATTCGTATTTAGTATGATCGGTTCTTTTTCCTGCCTTTCTGAACAGGTGTCTGCATCCAAAACGAGCTCATTACGAACATCTCTCTTCGTTGACTGATGCACGATTGCAGCAACTCCTAGAATTGTATTACGATGCCGAAACGATTTTCATCAGTCTCACGAAAGAAAATGACGTCGAAACTCGGAAAATCTTTAGGTATCTCTACCAGATCTTAAAGAAGGCAGTGAACGAGAAAAGCAACGCCCAGTTGGATGTCCTCAAAGTCCTCGGCCAGCCTCCGTTCGAGAAGCCGACATTCAATGCCCTGGTTCAACAGTTTTACAATACCAAGTGCATTCATTTCCCTGCACCAGAACGATCCTCGATGATGGCCGCTGCCTCGGGGCTCATCAAGTCCATCAATTGCTGGCGAGTGGACCCTCACCTCATCCAGCCATTCATCGACAATACGACTTACATCCAATGGCTGTGCTTTTGCTATGTGCCTTTGTACTGCAGTTCTTTCAACCTGCACAGCATCGGGGATGTTTTCGGAACTCGGTTCTTCACTGGTGTGCTTCCGTTTTTTCGTTCCAAATTGGACGAGTATGTTCGCAGTCGCAGTGGCCCGTTGCCGAAGCAAAGCCAGTTTGTACTCGAAGGGTTTCCGAAGTTCATGGATCTGTTTGAAAAGGATTTGAAGCTTGCGGAATCGTCGTTCTGGCAAGGAGGTCCAGCAGCACCGCTGATTGAAAGCTACTCATCTGGTAAATGAACATCCCTTTTTATGTTACTTTCTCTCTCTTCTACTGAATAAGAAGGAATAAAACGGTTCTGCAACTGAAAGCTGCAACGAGAAATTCTTTGCCTTATAACAACGGTTACCAACTTGCTGCTCTAAAATTTATTTCGTTTGAACTGCGACAAAAAATTGAAGACCTCGTTAAATTTGGCGATGGTTAGATTTTACTCTTCTGGTAATTGGACCGTCCTTTTTCTGTTGCTCTCTCTCTCTCTCCCTCTCTCTATATATGACTGGGTAAGAAGGAATAAAACTGTTCTGCAACTGGAAGCACGTGCGATGAGAAATTCCTTGCTGTAAAATTTATGTCGTTCGAACTGCGACGAAAAATGAAGGACCTCGTTAAAGTTGGCGATGATATTTTTTTATTCAATTGTTTCTTTCCCTTTCAAATGGACAATTACTTGGGTTGTTCTCAGATTTTTTTTATCAAGCACAATTCAGTTCAGAAATTTTACGGTCCTGTTTTGTACCAATGTATTTGAACTGCTTACTACTGTTCATTTTTGTATGACGCAGAACCCCCGAGTGCCGAAATCGTTGCCAGTGAAGAGAAGGAACCTCCGTCGGTACCAGAAATTCAGCAAGCGTTGGTGAAAGAAGAAATGGAACAATCTGACGAGTTCGCGGAAGAGGACATACGTCCGTATGCTGTCGTCATGACCCCTGAGGGGATCGAGAAACTAGTTCAAGATGCCTGGGACATTGAACAAAAGGTTCAAGGCAACGTCGAAGTCCAATACCAACTCATTCATGTTCCCGACGACTGTGTTTCGTTACCGGAGATGCAGAAAGTTCTTCTCCGTCAGCTGGTGGACATTTTTTCGGCCCAGTTACCCAACCTGCCCCAAGAATTCATCGTTCGGACATTGTTCGACTATAGGCAACAAACGCTTACACTTGTGAAGAATAATGCTGCGCAAGGTGGAATCACGTGCAGGATGTTCCCGAAATTCGCGGAGATTTCACTTTTGGCTGTGTCCCCGGATTCCCAGGGAAACGGATTCGGGGGTTCGCTTGTGTCGCAGTGTAAAGATGTGTTCAATGAATTTGGTTTGATGTATGTGTTCGTGAGCTGTGACGAGTATTCCGCGGGATTTTTCAAACTGCACGGTTTTAGTGACGATCTCTCTGGAATCCCGAAGGACTTGTACACTGGCTACGTGATGGAGTACGAAGGAGGCACGTTGATGGCGTGTCACCTTGATCCGCAAATGGTACGTATTACAGACTGTGCGAGTTGTTTTGTGGCGTGGATTGGGTCAAAAGCTTCGGTAATTTCCCATTTTCTTCCTTGGCTGCATTTCTGAGATTTACGTCGCACTAAAGGAAAAATATTGATGGGGAGTTTTTCCCGCCCTTCGTATCAGCGTTAGTCTGCTGAAATTGAAATGGAGTGGCGATCCATGAGGTTTATTTATTCCACTTGAATATTTGCCGAATTTCCAGGTAATTAAGTGCTTTCGAATATTTCAAATGAGTGAAAAGTCTTTTGGGTCAACAGCGACGTTTCTGATACATAAATACTTTTGATGGAATAATGCTGATGACTTCTTTCCGTTCTTCGTATTAATGTTAGTCTGCCTAAATTGAAATGGAGCAGAGATCTTTGAGGTCTATTCGCGTCACTTGCGTGATTCCCGAATTTCCAGGTATTAAAAGGCTACGTAATATCTCAAATGAGTAAAAAGTATTTTCCCGGTCAATACTTGAATCTGATCTTATGTACCATCAGCGAACCTTTCCTGATCTTGAAGATTTTCATGTTCATACTACTACTGGATTTGAAGGTTGCGATAAAATGTGAATTATTGAGCGAGGATTTGCCGAGTTGAGAACTAAAATTGAAGAGAATCCTTGCGAATAAAGGGATAGATTGCTTCAAGTCTTCGTCTTGGACGCGTAATGACTTGGAGAATCCTCCTTAGGACTTTGGATGCCCAATGAACTTCCCGGAAGAGTTCAAAAAATCTTCCTGATTGTTTTATTTTTTGGAAATCGTTCCCATTGAAGTCAGATTTAGAAGACTTCGTGCAGCAGTACGTCGAAAATTATTTCTGTGGGCAAAACCAAAAAGCCTTGTCGAATCATTGCGCGATGCTGATGTCACTTTTGAACCAATCTTTGTTCTAATTATCTGATGTGAAGGTGTCAGTCACTTGAATATGACTCGTTGGCTATTGCTTTTCGCATTTCCAGCTGTATTCGGAAATGAAGAACGTATTGCGGCTGCAGATGACCGCATTGAAGCAGCTGTGGCTGAAGCGAAACAAGGAATTGGATGTTGTAGAAATTGACGGATCTTCGCTGTTCACTTCAACCGGAGTCATTTTGAACACGAGCTCGATTCCTGGACTGAGGAAAGTCGGTTACAATCCCATTGCAGAACGCTGTGTGACCGAGCGGGAATTGTTTGGACCAGACAGTGACGATGATGGGTCGGGACCTTCGAAACCTAAGATCATGAAGCTCAAGTTGCAGCGAGGCAGGAGAACTAAGATGGAGACCAAGAATGACCGAGAAGCCAAGTTCACGCAGCGCTATTCCTGGGAGAAAGATTTCGACACTGTGAGTACTCTGCTTTCATCTCAGTCTTATAATAAAAAAAAAATCAGCTGTTATGATCACTCAAGTACCACGCGTACCATTTTTTCTCAAAGTTCAGATGAGTAAAAATGGACGCGCGTCATGCATGGGTCTACATTTTCAAAACATTTTCCAAGTTTAGGTGTATGCAGTCGAACCTCTTTGGTGTTTAAGTCGTTCAGGTGATCAAGTCGGATTTCAAGGGATCAACTACAAAATTCGAATTAGGGAGGTTTCGAGTAATGGAGACAAGCTTTTTTTTCTGGGGGTAAATATAAGATTTACAGGAAATTGAACTTGGTAATATTCTGGGCCTTAAATATATTCTTAATGAGTTGACAAGATACTGAACTTGGAGGCAAGGGTTCGTTTGCCTAATTAATCCTTCACTTCCTTTCAAATCGCATCAAGTTACGTGTTTTATTGCTTTTATTTTTCCTGCGTTCATGAAATGATATCCTAAATATCTCCTGGAAAATTCGAGCTATGCAGATTTGAAAGGAAAAGCTTTCGATTTAGAGAGCTTTTTCCATGCCTTGTTTTCAAGGAATTTCGGAGAGAGGGACTTGAAAAAATATCCGCTTTAGGGATGTTCGAGTCATCAAGGTTCATATGTACTGTACTCGATTTTCATGGGAAATTTTGGGCCAGTTTTAACGGGAAGACGTATTCTAGTGGAAAAAATTAAAAAATGGTTGGTATTTAGGTTCAATTCATGTCTAAATTCGAATTCCAATTTTTTCAGTTTTTATATAATGAAGTCTTGGAGTTACTAAACGCGGGGTGTTCGTCATTTTCGGGGATACAACTTCATAAAAATTTTAGACTGAGAAACACTGGTGTGCATCTGGCTTAAGGGCGTGTGGTACTCGAATAATTCTGACCGATTGCCTTGGTTAAAACCAATTACCTTCTCAGCACCATGTGTGATTTCCAATCTGTAATATGCGATATTCACCAAAGGAATTCCGTGAGATGTTCCGAAAATGTCATTTCGCCGAAGGAATCTGTTGCTTGCTCGCCCAGAAAGCGTGTTTGAATCGCTGAGAATATTTTCGGTAGTTTGTGTGAAGCTGGGGGAAAGCCAAATCTTATCCAGCTTTGAACGTCTTTAATCTTTCAATCTGAAGCAGTTTCTGAAGTCGGAATTCCGCGATTTTCTCAGCTGCTACGTGGACATCACGTGATTGATTTTAGCTGGACGTAATGCCGTTTAGGTTACTTGAAACGTCATGAAAGTTTATGTAGTTCAGTTTCAATTGAGTTATTTCTAGTCTGTCCTGACTCTTCAAGCTAGTGCTTGGGATTTGTTGCCACAACGTCGCCTGTCCGAAATTTTCTAAAGCAAAGTCGCGCATGTTGAGAAAAACAAAAAGAAGCCTTGAAATGCATTCAAGACGAATAATTTTTGCGTATGTGCGATCGATCGTCTGTTCTTTTTTTTTAAGGACACCTTGCATGGGATTCTCAAGAACGTCCTGAACCAAGTGAAAGCCCATTCCGCAGCTTGGCCTTTCCTGAAGCCAGTGGATAGGTTTGATGTTCCTGATTACTACGAAGTAATCGAACACCCGATGGACTTGAAAACTATGACGGATAGATTAAAACGCGGTTATTACTCCCACAAGAACTTGTTCCTCATTGACATGAGGAGAATGCTACGGAATTGCCGCAAGTACAACAACCCGGAAACCGAGTATTGCTTGTGCGCAGATGCCCTGCAGCGATTTTATATCAGCAAAATGCAAGAATACGGAATTGATGTTGTTATTTGAACTGAATTTGCAGCTTTTGAAATGAACGAATTTGTTTTGCAGCTATATGAGCGACGGATTTTGATTTTTTTGGTTCAGTTCAATCAATTGATGAGTTGAGGTCTATTTTATTGATGTGAGGTCAGGTCTTGGCGAATGAGTCAACATATTTTGTATGGTCGTTATAACCCGTTTGAGTCAGTGTCTTGATGCATGTCGATTAGAATTGGAGATTACTTCTTACACTGTTGAAGGACAGTATAAGAGGAATAAAGACGTACCAGGTTCAACTTAAAAAGTCAGGTTTTTTTGGCTCATCCGGTGGGTTTGATCGGGAATCGGTTAAGTTCCCTTGCTGAGGGCGTCCATTTTCTTTTGTATCCACGCTACATAACTGAAAAGTAAATTTCTTCCATTAGTTTTTCGAAAATAATGAATTTTTTCATGTAAATTATACAAGGGGTCTAGCAAAAGTTATTGGGAATAGAAATTGAAGCAGCATGTGATAGAACTGTAACACAATTACATTAAAAGCTCTTTAATTCAAATTTCAAGCAACCAGCAAAAAAATTTGACTTAATAAGGATGCTTTGATTAACAGAGGTTTTGAGTTTGAGAGGTTTCAAGTTTGGGAAATGAGCATTTGTGTTGTGGGAAACAAAGAAGAATTGCTGGAAATTGTTAGTGGTGAAATTCTGGGCCTTCAATTGGTACTTGATGAGTTGACAGGATGCTGAACTGGCATGGAGTTTATTTGCCAAATGATTCTTCCAATTCCTTTCAAAACACATCAGCAGTTGCTTTTCTCTTTCCTGTGTCAAGAAAATAATACCTAAGGGCTTAGTATATTCGAGTTACAAAGGTTTGAGAGGAAAAGTCAATGAGTTTTAGAGATTCTTAATCCATTGTTTCTAAAGGAATTTAGATGAGGACTTGAAAAATTTGACATTGGGAGGTTCAACTGTATTGTTCAGATAATATTCAATTTCAAGAATTCTGAAGGGAAAGGTGGGACACGCAAAAAAATGCAATCTGGGTGCCTCATCTTTTGAGTGGAAATCAGAAAGCTGCCTGGGCAGCCATTGAAGAAATTGTGGAATGATAACTGAATATTTCTTTTCTTTTGCAAAAAATATTTCTTCTGAACAATAATTGCATTTCAACGCGATTGTAAGCCATTTCGATTTTTTACTCCAAGAACATTTTTTAGACCCTCAGTAAATACATGTAAACTCACTGAGCCACTTTGGTGAACAAAACCGGAGTTTTGATGTCCCCTTGAGCAGAACAGTCTTTCTCATTCAGCTGCAAACTGACCAGACCTTGAACTGTCATCAATCCCTTTGGATTGGGCATGATGAACGGAGAACCGGAATCACCTTTGCATACTGTTTGAAAAGGTCCTATCAAAGACAGAATCTTGCATGAAATAGTGAAAAATCTTCTTGCATAAACCATGGTTTAAAACTAAGCCCTTACTGAGCAAAAAATTAAGAATCCTTTTGTTGTACTCAACTGTCATCTTTGTTACCAAAGATGTGAACATTACCCCAATTTTTTCCAGGTTGAGATTGAAGTGGTATGGTTCATTCAAAAGTCATTGGCATCGATTTGGTCTGAAATATGATGGGCTTTTTAGAACGGGTGCGAGTCACATGATCATTTTAGTCCAAAGAAAGCTGGCTTTGGAGGAAATTATCAAGTGTATGATCATATGAGCTAAATATTGAAGGCTTATTCTCGACAATATTTCAGGGACTCTATCAGAAACTCCCGAATATTAAAAAATAAAAATTTGTTCCCAATATTAAAAAAAAAAATATGAATGTTAACTCGTTAGCAACAAAGTCGTCCGTGTCGTGTCCAGTAAAAAACGCATTTGAAAAAACGTTGTGGTTTTTCTGAGGGATCTTGCGAATTACTCGTTTTAAACACGTAGTCGCCCACGGTTTTCTATGCGACAAGATTGTATACCTGAACACAGTAATTGAATTGAACATTGAGAAGGCGTGCTTTAATTTTGTGTTAGCTTAGTTTCGACAGTTTGCTCAAAATGTAATAAAGGGAAAAATCAAATACTGTACTGCGGTTATATGTTCTAACCCGCTAGCTCGTCGGACTGTGCGCAAAAGATGCCTCTGGTTTGCGAGATTCCCCGCTCACTCAGCAAAGACACACACTCTCTTTGGTTGACCGCTGTCAGCACGGCTTCTTTCAGAATTTTGCTCTCACTGTCAGTTTCAGTGTCACCCCAGCCAGCGACCTGAAAATGATTAATCCGAAATTTTTAGACAGTTTCGGAGCATTCGTAACACGGATTCTGGGAATAACGCATCCGAAACGAAACCCAAATACTGTACTGTATATGGAATATCCAGAGAGACGATCCATTAGTTGTGATTAATAGCTATTATAGGGTTAATTAACAGGTAAGCACTCCCTGCTTGGGCGATTGACATCATGTAACGAAATATTTCGAACTTTTCATTATGAATCCAGCTTTTTTAGAAGAAGAAAAATACAACTCACTCTGCCTGAAAAAGTATAAGTGAATGTGTCATAGGACACTCTCCACAACAAAATCCAAGAGACCAAAAAAATTCGTTTCAGAGAGAATTTCGTTGCAGAGATGAGAGTCCAACGAAATTCAAGAGATCAGACAAAATTCATTGTAGAGAGAATTTCGTTGCAGAGAAAGTCCAACAAAATTCAAGAGACCAGAAAATATTCCTTGTAGAGAGAATTTCGTCGTGAAGAGAGTCCATCGCCTGTGTTCGACATATTCACTTGTATTGTACTTTTTCAGGCAGATTGGGCTGTATTTTTCTCTACTCTCTACAACAAATTTCTTCTGGTCTCTTGAATTTCGTTGTACAGTATAGACAACACATATAACGTGGGGAGAGAACCCCATGAGAAAAAAATCGCTGTCCAGAGACAATCGATGTGGACAAGATCGTTGTGAAGAAAATCCACCTGTATGATTAAAAAAAACTGAAAACAGGTGAACACTCTCTATACAAGCTACAACAGTCTTGTCTACAGCGATTTCATCCGTATAATTAATTCATTTTTGTTCACATATGGGGTTCCCGCCAATGTGGGGGGTTCTCTGCAACCAAATTTTCTCAACAATCAACATTCTTCTGGTCCCACATGAATTTCGTTATAGAGGGAGAGAGAGTGTCCATCACCCGTGCTATGGAAGGATTCACGTGCAGCGAATTTATCAAGAACTGTATACTGAACTGGCTCTGCAACAATTTGGTGTATAATGATTATGTATGCCATATTTTTTGGTCACATAAGGCTTCTCTACAACGAATCTTTCCCAATCTCCTGAATTTTTTTTTAGAGAGTGCGCCTGATTCATGTTCATGCATGTTTTTTTTTTAATTGACAGAAATTATATTTCGCAGGACCGAAACGTTCGTGAACAAGACAATAAACTACACTAAATCTGCGTTCTATATGTGGCAGGAAGTTTTTCCTCGCGCTCGGAAAAATCTCGGCTTCTCTACTCCGATTTGTTCTCAAAATTTTTATGGACCATGGTTAAACAATATTGTACCAAGTTAATGAAGGGATTATTTATATATTATACATCTCCTCTGCCGAGGATTGCTGGATGACGCGGATCTTCCTGTTCTGGCAGGCAAATCAAAGCAGTCCTCCGGAACTCTATCCCAAGGATGAATGGCTCCTCAGGTTCTGCTAAAGCTATGTCATTGAGATAATTCCCGGTTCTTGAGTTGTAGTCCTCATGCACCACAATTGATTTCACCTGAAAAGACAGACACAATTTTGAGTCATTTTCTTTTATTGAAGGTCTTGGGTCACAAATTGTTCAACAAAAAATGCAGAGAAAAAAATTGATAGATACACTATAAAGGAAAAAAAAAAATTCGATGATGCTCCTTCAAATAATGCTAGAAACAAAATAAGGCAGCACGGTAAGTGGACCTGTGGTCAACATCTTGTTTTTTTTCAAAAACTTTATATTGCTCTGTTCCAAAAATCCTGTACTATAATTGAAAAACCAAAATTTGGTAACTGAAATACTGGGGGTTATAATGTGACTGCAAATATTTATTTTTACATTGTAGTGCAAATGTCTGCCTTGGTATTGGGTCATCCGCCAGTTGGTCAATTGACGGTCGCGCACCCACTGGTCGTCAAGCGCCGGTCGGTCTAACCGCCAGCCAGGGCAGTCCTTGGCCTCGCCAATCCCCAGGCCACCAAACCTCGGTCTGGTCACCCGATTGTCGGGGCACCCAAACAATTGGGTGACAAGAATCATGCTGATTCTTTCTAGAATTTGGTGAGCAGAATGGTATCCTACCACAGATTAATTTTTTAAAACAAAATTTCATCTTATAAAAATTTTCACAAAAATAAAAAACTCATCAAACCCAACCTAACTTAACCTAACCTAACCTAAACTAACATAACATAAACTGACCTAACCTAACCTAACCTAACATTGCTGAAATTTGAAAACAAAATCTGTGGTAGGATAACATTCTGCTCACTGAATTCTGAAAAAAAAATCAGCATGATTCTTGTCACCCGATTGTTCGGGTGCTCTGACAATCGGGTGACCAAACCGCAGTTTGGTGGGCTGGGGATTGGCGAGGCCAAGAACTGCCCTGGCTGGCGGTTGGACCAACCGGCGCTTGACGACTGGCGGGTGCGCGACCATGAATTGACTGACCGGCGGCTGACCGGACACGGTCTGCCTCATAGCATCAGAATATGATTTACCATGTGTTTTTGAAATTTCACTGTAAATTTGCTCCTCATGATCCTTTTGTTTGTTCTATTGTGTACAATATTTTCTTGCTCTTCTGCGCTTTGTACTAATTGTGTACTGTGGATCTGTGTTTGGAACTGTGTCCCTGAGTCACCCAGATATATTGCTTATTATGAAACTGTTCCAGTTTTGCAAAATTGTCTCTATAATTTTAAGAATGTCAAATAGCCTCTGTCCAAAAAATGTGGGAAATAAATTAATGAAGCTCACTCTATCAGATAATTAGGAATCATACATTTTTTTTTAAAATTCCACTTGCTCTTTGGATCCAATACGAAAAAATTATTTTTTCAATATTGGATTCATTATTGAAAAAATTGAATTTGATTCACAAACTCTCGTCTGGACCAATTATCCTGCTGATTATCAAAACCAAGAAGGGTTGACTGTATTTTTATATGAGTGACAGGTCGCAGATATCTTCAGTGCATATACAGTATATACTGTACTATATAGTGCAATACAGTAAATTGCATGTTAATACTGTATACAGTATATTCAAGTTTTGCACTCTCCGAGTCTCCGTGTAGAAGTTTGTTTAAAAATAACCGTTGTTATCATTATTTCTGCACTGAAAAGATTGCACATTTTTGTGAATAAAAACCTCCTCAAATCAAGTTGGTCATACATAAGTGAGGGTTGATGACCGTGTATATATACATAAAGACCTTATTGACAGCACCTGTCGATCCTGGACAAAGGCGTTGTGTTGGGGACTCGTTGGGATTCGCTCAGAGTTCCCGGAGGCCACCCTGTACCTAGCCGGGTCCTGCGATTCATCGAAGCAATGAGCCGCAGTTAGAACCCAGTTGGTGCTAATTAATGCCCCGCCGCAATTAACTTTGCTGGTCGGGGACCGCGCAGGCCGATAAAGAATAGTTATCATCCAGGGCCAGGAGTCCGTGTTGGTCAGAGTCCCATTGAAGATCCTGGTCGAGGTCGGCAGAATGCCACATTCTGCAAAGAAGCATCATCAATGAGAAATGCATAAAAAATATATATTTCATGTATATACAGTGTGTGGGCCAATATTTTTGACTGAAAAACAAACTGTACAGTACTGTGAACGGAAAATGCATTTCACAAGTCACAACAGACTCCCGCTGCTGCCGCCAATTTCGTATGTTCGTATCAGCGGATGCATCGTTAGCCTCGGATAACGGACTATACACACGTCACCAATGTTCATCATCAAAATACAGTTGAAACTTATTATGGCGGGAAATCTGGCATATTCCAGCTTAATTTTAAGGGATCTGTACTTGGTAAAACGTTTTCATGCTCCTGATGCTGTGGAAAAAATTGTTTTCTTCATTCTTCCAGGGTATTTCTGCAATTATTCAGCGCGGAAGTACAGTATTTGAAGCAAGTCAAGCAACTACGTTCAACAAATTTTATATGCCCCAGAGTCCTAAAATGAAATAAAATTTGTTTTTTTTAAACACCAGTCCCAGGGATGCTTAAAATCTAGCTGAATAATCTGAAAAAAAATTACAAATTTCAATTACGTGGCACCGTAATTCCTGCAGGACATTCATCAGTTGAAATTTTAAAAGAATGAATGATACATTTTCAAAAAAATGGCAAAGAAGCACTGGAATGCTGTTAAAATCTCATTAAGCGTGTCACAAGTCATGAAAAAGGGTTTTCTGTGTTTTTAAAAATTGTCCTTCTTTTAATTATCAAAATTTATAAAGTTTCTCGCGATTTCTCCTTCTGCATAAATTAGAAATGAATATTTTCTGCCCTTGGGTTAAATAGCTACAATGTTTCAAAAAATGGCAAAGAAGCACTGGGATGCTGTTGACATTTCATTAAACATGTCACAAGTCATGAAAATTGGTTTCGTTTATTTCAATATTATTCTTCTTACAACTCTCAAAATTTATAAAATTCCTTGCGATTTCTCTTCCTGCATCAATTCTAAATCAATATTTTCTGCCTGAACTGGGTTTGAAATATTAACTATATTAAAAGAAAACCTCACATTACTTCATTAAGAACTTTTGATTTCGTTCCACTGGGGAAAAAATTAATGCTAATTAAATACGGTAAATAGTAAATCAATGAGTGCATGTACAAACTAACCTTCTTCAGTCACTTCGAATTTCGCCGGACTCAGTTTCGCAACTAGAGTTCTCGCGACAGAATTAGTCGTGAGCGTCACTACAGCCGAACTCTCCTCGCAAATCTTCGTTGGCATTGTCCAGTGACCCACCAATCTTATATAAAAGGATGAAACACTCTTTCTAAAATGTTTTTCCAATACAGTGAGACCCTGCACATGATGCAGACACCTCGACATGCAGACAATTCAACATAGGGACATTTATTTTTTTCAATAAAAAAGCATGAAAACGTCCTGACATATGTACACTGACTTGACATGCAGACATTGCATGATGAAATTGCCAATAAATTTCAAGGAAATTGACTTTTATTTGACTTAATTGCAAGAAACAGATATTTCCAACCCTAAGGTTCATGCAATAAATTTCTTTTTTGGCATTTCTCCCATCCATTCAGCTAATTTGGAAAAAATTACCTATAGCACAGAGGGACTTCCTTCTCTATGCGTGACTGGAATACTATTTTTACAGATGCCAAAATTTTAATGTACTACACAGAGGTACACTATTTAACCCTTGGATAGCGGCAGCCTCCTTTCCATCCCAGGGCAAAGTCAGACTTTTTCCCATGGGCCTGCATTATATTTTTGCACAAGGTTATACAACCCCTGCCAAGTGGGGGAGGGCAAAGTCAGATTTTATCCAGGGATAAAGAAATGCTGGGAAAGTCCTGAGTTGGATGACTTTTTCTGTATTGACCTCTAACCTGGGCTCCTGGCTTTCAGGCTTAAATTTAATCTTTGAATGGGGAAACAACAAAAGGCCAGGGGAAAAAAAGGGAGCTTTGAAGTTTCCTTTTTTCATTTTCAGGTGAAATTTTTCTGTGGAAAATTTTAAAAATGCCAGGATTTTTCCCAACTTTGCCCTGCACACACTGTTGGGGGTTTTTTTTTTTTGAAATTCCACTCTTGAGTGCAACCAAAGTCTCAAGTCTGACTTTGCCTCAGAAGGGTTAATGCTCCAAATTTTCTTTTTGAGTTGAAAAGATATTCACTGAATCAAATTCAAGTGGCAAACCTTTTTCCCCCATTAAATTCTGAAGAATATTTATTCCATGAAACACCAATTGAAATTTATATAATGTAAGTCTATGGGAAAACAAGACTTGACTTGGGGAAATTTAAACTTGTGGACACTCTTGATGCACCAATTATGTCCACATCTGGGGGTTTCACTGTTCCTTCCTTCATTCATCGGCTTACCGGGATATTCCATCGGCGAATTCGCAGAGAATTGGCGAACCCGGGAGTCTGGGGCAAACCGCAGCCGAGAAGCTGGTTGGCAAACACAATTGATGCGACCCGAGCTCGAAGGGTAAGTTGTTGTAGCAGAAAACGTCTTTGGATAAATCCGTCAGAGACGAAACTGCAAATTTTGAATGAATAGAAATGAGAATTTTGAAAAGTAATAAATCGGTTTTATTACTAGTATTACTAGTAATAATCGGTTTTAGTTTTCATTGTTCTGTTGGTGTGTGGTTTTCCTTAGTGAGAAGTGACTTCGCTTTGAGGGTTGGTTTTCTTACCAGTTACTAGTTTTAGTGGGTTTAATAATTTTAACTTTATTTGGTGCCTTTTGTGGTTTCCCAACACATCATGACTGACCTTTGTCCTGGTCATAAAGACGGCATTTGAAATCCGTCAAGCAATCCGGCAAAAAGTCAAACGCAGCTGCACACACCAAACAAGCTCCAGTCTTGGCAAAATCCACCTCATTTTCCAGTTCCAGAAAAACTAAATTCAGTTGACGATCCGGTTCTGATGATCCTCCGTCGAAATTCGTCTCAATGACATTTTTCACGCCAGAAAATGACTTGTTGATGCCGACGCGGACGTAAAATGCCTCCGTGTTAGACCTGTTTGATTTGAATAAAAAAAAATTGTTCCGTTTCAAAATATTTCCTTCAATTGAGAAAATGATGAGCTCGGTTGGATTTGACTGTTGAAAAAATTAAAAACCTTGAACAGCTCACAATAAACCCAGAGTAGTGGCGGAAGTTGAGACCACATTCGGTCGGATTAATGCTCCATTCCCCAGTTTCCGCTTTTCTCGTTTGTAAAATACTTCTACAATCCAACATTTCTCTTCTGGATTTAAAGAACTGTTCTCTGGACAGGCGAACAAGTTTGTCCCTAGAGAAAATAAAACATCTATTGAATTTGAGTCGATTTCAAAGCCACATTATTAGTCCACGCGCGAATTCATCATAAATTTGAAAATTTCGAGAAAAACTCATCATAAATGTAAAAATACCAACTGAAAACTTCACCGTAAATTTAAATATATGAATAAAAAATTCAACATAAACTTGAAAATATTAATTGCAAATATTCATCATAGACTTGAAAGTACTGTATAAATTAAAAAATCCATCACAAATTGAAAAATATCAATTCAAAAAATCGTCGCGAATTTAGAAATATTAATTGAGAAATCCATCATAAATTTGAAATTATCAACTGAAAATTTCATTCTTACACAAAAAATATACATAAAAAAATTCACCCTCAACTTTAAAATGTCAATTGGAAAATTCATCATAAACTTAAAAATGTCAATTAAAAAATTCATCATAAATGTTAAAAATCAATAAAAAGATATCATAATTTGAAAAATATGAATCAAAAATGCATCATAAATGTAAAAAATATTGATTGAGAAGTTCATCATATATTGAAAAATATTACTGTAATTGAGAAATTCAGCATACATTTGAAAAATATTTCATGAGTTTAAAAATATCAATTGAAAAATTCATCACAAATTCAGTGATATTAAATAAATTCTCAAACCTTCATTTTCTATTTTCTTCAACTGCTGAAGTTCGTTGACTTTCGAGTACTGCTTCAGGCATTCTTCCACTTCCAGCTTGACTTTGATTTCTCCCTCAGAAAGTTGTTGATTTTGAATCTTTTGAGTGGAATCCGGTTTCTGACTGACGCTTTCTACAGGAATTTGGCTAAGAGGTGAGCAGCAAAACTGGCCATCCGGACATCCGGTTTCTGTGATGGGCTTCAACGCATCACAAGTGCTTTCAGCGACATCTGCCGGGATGCAGCTCAAAGGCAGGTTGCAGTCCGCTGATGACCCACCTGCTTGACTGGCTACTGATGGGTTATTTTTTGAAGTTTGAGGCAGTTTTGGCTGGATTATTTCAACAATCGTTCTGTAAGAAATACACATGAAGACTAACCCAACATGTTGCAGTCTATAACTCCGTCCACTATACAAGCAGTATTAGTATTGTAATTCCAAATACGGATGAAATCAATGTTCCAAAACAACTTCTGAACATTCTAAACAATTTTAAACATTTTTTAAAGATGGGAACACTAAACAACAAATTCATTTCTTAAATCAAAGATGACGCTTATTAAAAATTCAGCTTTCTTTCTGGCCTTATCAGAATACTAGCAAGCAAAAAAGAATAATTTTTTAAAATAAAGGAATCAAGCAAAAATATTTGTTAGCGAAAATTGGACTGCAGTTGAACCTCAAGCAACAATAATACCGATTCCCATGTCAACTATATACAGTATATCGAAATCAATAAACACATAACTAAATAAATAAGCAAATAAATCACTAAATCACACTGCATATATATACGAGCATATCTAGGGAAGAAAGGGAGAAACCACCAAAAATTAAATTCCATCTTGAAAATTCGTTATTATGAAATTTCATCGCATTATTTTTATGGGTTTTGTGTTTGTCAGAACATTTGAAACATTTTATCTTGTTGAATAAATCATTGCAATATAATTCCATGAAACTATTAATTATATATGCTGTATTTGACTCCCAAAAAGAATGAAGATTATGTTATATTTATACATATGTACTTGATTAAAAGCAATCACATTTCTTATTTCGTTGTATAGGTCAACATGGAAAAACTAAAAATATCTGTAGTCCAACCAAGAATACTATAGAAATAAAACTTTTGAAAATCTTTGCAACTGGTTTCAACAATTGCTTTTTAGGGTTTATAAATTTCAATCTTCTGAACGCGCCTTTTTGAAATCGTCTCGACCAACATTCGTTTCACTCCTTGTGGTTTCAAGTATTTTGGCTCCATGGAATTATATGAAGCATTGCACTCACTTTGCTATCGTCATAAATACAGAAATGCTGTACTTTTTTCTACTTCACACATATTTTCGAATAGAAAAAATGGGGTTTAGTTTTATTTGATAGCCAGCAAACAAGTTCAGATTGCTCTGGAACTGGGGAAGCATTGAAAATTCAAACGTATTAAGGCTGCAGAAAAAAAATTCTGGATGCAAATCCAATTCTCTCCACATTCCCAAGATTCATCAGCTTACTTCCAAGTCAAAGACAATAATCTCCAAAA
>CAJPEX010002613.1:17796-37210 GCA_905338405.1 Notodromas monacha
GTTTGTAAAATACTTCTACAATCCAACATTTCTCTTCTGGATTTAAAGAACTGTTCTCTGGACAGGCGAACAAGTTTGTCCCTAGAGAAAATAAAACATCTATTGAATTTGAGTCGATTTCAAAGCCACATTATTAGTCCACGCGCGAATTCATCATAAATTTGAAAATTTCGAGAAAAACTCATCATAAATGTAAAAATACCAACTGAAAACTTCACCGTAAATTTAAATATATGAATAAAAAATTCAACATAAACTTGAAAATATTAATTGCAAATATTCATCATAGACTTGAAAGTACTGTATAAATTAAAAAATCCATCACAAATTGAAAAATATCAATTCAAAAAATCGTCGCGAATTTAAAAATATTAATTGAGAAATCCATCATAAATTTGAAATTATCAACTGAAAATTTCATTCTTACACCAAAAATATACATAAAAAAATTCATCATAAACTTAAAAAATGTCAATTGAAAAATTCCTCATAAACTTAAAAATGTCAATTGAAAAATTCATTATAAATGTTAAAAATCAATAAAAAGATATAATTTGAAAAATATGAATCAAAAATGCATCATAAATGTAAAAAATATTGATTGAGAAGTTCATCATATATTTAAAAATAGTACTGTAATTGAGAAATTCAGCATAAATTTGAAAAATATTTCATGAGTTTAAAAATATCAATTGAAAAATTCATCACAAATTCAGTGATATTAAATACTAAGAGTTTGGAAGTAAAAGATAAAAGAAGTTGACGACTTCAAGCAACTGAAAGCTCATGACGAAGTCCGTAAGAAGGTGAAGGTCGAACTGAAACTAAAGAGGGAGTCTTTCAACAACTAAAACTTTCTTTTGAGTGGAATCCGGTTTCTGACTGACGCTTTCTACAGGAATTTGGCTAAGAGGTGAGCAGCAAAACTGGCCATCCGGACATCCGGTTTCTGTGATGGGCTTCAACGCATCACAAGTGCTTTCAGCGACATCTGCCGGGATGCAGCTCAAAGGCAGGTTGCAGTCTGCTGAACTGGGTGGACGAACTGACCGATGACTACCCAATAAAAAACTTCAAACTCCGTCAAAACCGACCTAATAAAGTTGTTAGCAAGACATTCTTTATGTGTACTTCTGATTGGGTTGTACAACGTCAGATACTCCGTCCACTATACACAATTACTACAGCTAGTATTGTAATTCCTAATACGGATGAAATCATGTTCCAAAAAAAAAAAAAAATCTCAAAATTCTAAACAATTTTAAACATTTTTTAAAGATGGGAACACTAAACAACAAATTTATGTCTTCAATCAAAGATTACGCTTATTTAAAATTCAGCTTTCTTCCTGGCCTCATCAGAATACTTATGTGAAATCAAAGGTCAAAGGTTTTTTATGACCTAGTTTCTGTGTTGGTTTATAACCTCAAAATTTATTCCTGTTGCCGTTCTTGGCAGTTACGCAAGCTAAGCGGCGTTTTTTGTTGGAAACGGTTGTTTTTCTTCTTTTAGTTTCTGACAATACTAGCAAGCAAAAAATGATGATTTTTTCAAATAAAGGAATCAAGCAAAAATATTTGTTAGGAAAAATTGGACTGCAGTTGCACCTCAAGTAACAATAATGATTCCCATGTCAACTATATACAGTATATCTAAATGAATAAACACAACTAAATAAATAAGCAAATAAATCAATAAATCAAACTGAGTTTATATACAAGCATATACTGTATAGGTAAATAAGGGAGAAACCACCAAAAATTAAATTCAATCTTGAAAATTAGTTATTATGAAATTTCATCGCATTATTTTTATGGGTTTTGTGTTTGTCAGAACATTTGAAAACATTTTATCTTGTTGAATAAATAATTGCAATATAATTCCATGAAACTATGAATTATATGTGCTGTATTCCACTCCAAAAAAATGAAAAATATGGTGTACTTATACATATGTACTTGATTAAAAGCAATCACATTTTTTATTTCGCTGTGTAGGTCAACATGGAAAAACCCAAAATATCTGTAGTCCAACCGAGAATACTATAGGAATAAAACTGTTGAAAATCTTTGCAAATGGTTTCAACAATTAATTTTTCGGTTTTATAAATTTCAATCTTCTGAACGCGCCTTTTTGAAATTGTCTCCAACATTCGTTTCAATCCTTGTGATATAAATAATTTTAGCTGCATGGAATTATAGGAAGCATTGCACTCACTTTGCTATCGTCATAAATACAGAAATGCTGTACTTTTTTCTACTTCACACATATTTTCGAATAGAAAAAATGGGGTTTAGTTTTATTTGATAGCCAGCAAACAAGTTCAGATTGCTCTGGAACTGGGGAAGCATTGAAAATTCAAACGTATTAAGGCTGCAGAAAAAAAATTCTGGATGCAAATCCAAGTCTCTCCACATTCCCAAGATTCATCAGCTTACTTCCAAGTCAAAGACAATAATCTCCAAAACAAAAAAAAAATCTAAAGTTTTACTTTGAAGCAAATCAAATTTGACAACTGTGACTCACTCTGTATAGCAGCAAGTTTGACCTTCCTCGCAGTCTTTTTTACCCAGATCTTTCTCGCAAAGCAGAGCCAATGCCTCATCCACGCAGCTGTGTTGTCCAGTGTCAGTTGGGCAATTTGTCAGCTGACCGATTGGTCGCTTCACGGGATCTCTGCAAAAAGTATCAATTGTGCAATGCTCAAATTTTGTTTAATAGACAAACACAAACTTCCCCATTATCCCAAGCAGTTATGTATGGCTCATAAGTTTTGCAAGTTTTGGAATAGATCCATGCAACAGTGATTTAACAATTGTTTGTCAAATTTCCCCCCAAAAGAATCATGGCACTCAGTGATTTCTGGCTGTTCCCAATGGTGAAAAAAGATCTCAAAGGGAATGATTTTGAGGACAGCGACAATTTCATAATTTCTGCCACCAAAGAGTAGCTTGGTTATAACAGGGGGAATTCAATTTTGGCACTGTTTTCATTGTTGGATTTATTGCATGAGAAGATGAATTGAAATTGGCGGAGAGTACATTGATCAGCACTGAAGCGTTGCCAAATGAGCTATTTAATTTTCAAAATTAGAATTGTTGAAACTCCAATGGATCTATTTCAAAAAGTGTCAACATTTAAGAACCAACCCTTGTATTTACTTGGGTACCACGTGTCTTCAAGTAAGATATGCACCTTGAATTTTTAGCTAAACATTTTAGCAATGAATCTTATCCCTAATATACATAAGAAACTCATTCTCAGTCGCCAAAATTCCTATTTGAAGAACTGTGTATGGTAAAAATTGAAATTGAAGCCCACTTGAAAATCCATTTCAATAATGGGCAATTTTTGGTTCAAAAAATAACAATATAAAAAATGAACCCTGAAACAAATTTGAAGGTGGGGAGAAAACTTCAATTTTTCTTTCTGATGCCATCTGATATATTAAAAATTAGAAATATAAGGCGAACCTTATTTTTAAGCTCCAAATTACTGGAAAAAAAATCCGTGTGGTACTCGAGTACATCTGGGCAGTGAATTTTATGAAAATTCGACTTTTCTTTTGAGGTTTGAAAACCAAAATAGAGAAGTATAAAACATTCACTTCACAGGAGGTCCAATTAACAGCTAATACGTCGTTTAACTCAGTTTTGGCGTCAGGTTAAAGGGCTCCTGGAGCAGTGTTTCTTAAAGGACTAGAAACGCACGGTGCGTTTGAAGCGCAAGGCAAACCCGTGTACTTCTCTTAATCCCACTGAATAATTAAAATCATGCACTCAAATCATTAAAAGGTATTTGAATCAAGATTATGAAATCCTTTTTTTTTTTAGCAATCAGCAACCAAACACGAACCTGCTGCGCTTTGCCAAAATCACGGATGGTCGTTTTCTGTCATGCTTTGTCATTGACGTTGCCAGAATCCTTCGTTTCTTGAGTCTCACGTTTTCGCAACACACCTCATTATTGGCGCAGTTTGTGCTGAATTTTTTGATAGTATTTGGAGTGCAAAAAACCTGGGCTTTGACTGCGTTGATGCAGGTTTTTGGTGCTGCACAAATTCTTCCGCGAGAGCGTCTGCCTCTCCAGTTGCCTGACCCATCTTTGTTTCAAGATTTGAAGTGGAACAAATAATTCAATGTCATTATTAATATTCAAAATTATCGACGGGTTGAAGGTTGCATGCATACTTGTACGTAGGCACTTTTTGCTGGAGCACAAGTTTAGAATAACACACGTGACACAGGTTTTGCAAGAAATTACTGCACATTTGGAAATTTTCAATTCATTTAGCATCTTAATTGTTACTCTTGTCCATCAACACAAATGGACTGTCTCTATCACAATCAAATTCTAGGGACCATTAAAAGTCCAGCATATTGGAAGAATTTTGTCAAAATTGGGTTTTGAGGAATAACACCACGTAAAAAATAAATTTTGACTGTGTGAGGAAATTTTATGCTTTACTCAAAAAGTTGAAAGAGTCAGCTTGACAATGACACATACATTGTTACATTGCTGGATTATAAATCAGAAGAATTGCTTAAAGCAGTGTAAATGAATCACATTAATCAGCCAGGCTGTGGCTGGGACTTTTGTCTTAATATAAGTAGTTCTTTTTCAATTTGAAGTTTGAGCTTTTGAGGGGTTTGAACGCTATTTTAACAATGACACATGAAAAATTTGCAAATACAAGCTAGCTCCCTAGAGATCTGCTCAGGTTGAATTCAAAATGCAGACTGTGTTTAAAAAGAAGCGATATGAGAAAAGGTCAATTAGGTTTGGAGGTCAAGTTTGACCATCATTGGGGAGAATCATTTTCTGGTCCTTGTGGAGCCTGGGAACCAAACTCAGGTTTGGTTCACAGGCTCATCAAGTGCATATTTTTGTTGTACAAAGAGTAGCGCTAATTCAGCACAGTGCCATTCAGATGCCAGCAACTCAACAAATGTTTTCCTGACAGACAGCATGCATTGGATCATAGCTGGATAGGGTAAATGACATATAGCACTGGGCACATTAACCCTTGGACAGCAGCAGCCTCCATTGCATCCCAGGGCAAAGTCAGACTATTTCCCCCATGGGCCTGCATAACATTTTGCGCAAGGTTATGGAACCCCTGCCAGGTGGGGGAGGGCAAAGTCAGATTTTATCCAGGGATAAAGAAATCCTGTGAAAGTCCTCAGTTGGACTTTTTCTGCATTGACCTCTAACCTGGGCTCCTGGCTTTCAAGCTTAGATTTAATCTTTGAATGGGGAAACAACACAAGGCCAGGGGAAAGAAGGGAGCCTTGAAGTTTTCATTTTTTCATTTTCTGGCAAAATTTTTCTGTGGGAAATTAAAAAGATGCAATAATTTTTCCAAACTTTGCCCTGCACACACTGTTGCAAGTTTTTTTTTTTTTTTTAATTCCACTCTTGAGTGCAACCAAAATCTGCAAAAAAGTCCAAGTTTGCTGCAGAAGGGTTAAAAGTTTTTGATACATAAATTATGCTGATTTGAAAAACGGAAAAAACTGTGCTATATAGTATGCTGACATCCTCTGATTACTGTACAACCCCTGTCTAACGGACTTAATTTGTGCAACGGACAAGTCTGTTAGACTAAAAGTCCTTTAGACAAATTCAATTATGTAAAAAAATTTTAAATTTCAAATATCTACACTAATTTTATACCAAAGGAAGTCTGTTTGACAGATTTTGTCTGTTAGGCAGGAGGAAAAAATGCCTGCAGAGCTGGTCTGTTACACGAAAATGCCTTACGTGGGAGGTCTGTTAGGCGGGTGTCCCTTTTCAATTCCTACAGCTATATAAAAACCAAATATAAATGCATCACCTTTGAAACGAGTGTGAGAATCCACCGTTCGCACGAAGGCAATCACCAGCAAGGGTACGATGATCATGGATGGGGTCATTATTGCGTTGCTACGAAGGCTTCATGTTAATTCACACTGAAATGCTTTTTGTCACCACATGATTCATCCATTCAAGAATCCGATTGAATGCGTTTCCTAATGCAGAAATAAATGCAAAATTAGCACATATGTCGCGAGTCTCGCGACTTCAGCAAGAAACACTCCGATTCGTGCACAAAATTTCTCGGTAAGGTTTTTAAACGAAATACAATTGAAAGCTTTGCATTTTCGCTACGGAAGATTTTTGATTCAAATTTAATGCGCTTCGTAATGGAAAAACTGTAAAAGCTAAATGCAAAATTATCACATGTATCGAGTTCAGCACGAAACACTACGATTAATGCATGAAAAGTTTTGTCAGATTAAAAAAAAATTAAAAGCTTTGAATTTTAGCTACGCAAGATTTTCGATTTAAATTTAATGCATAAGGAAAAAAGCAAAAGTGAACAAAAAATTACTACATTTCGTAAGTTCAGCAAAAAACACAGACTCATGCATAAGAAGTCATGTCAGGTTCAATTATAACAAAAATAAAATTTAAATATCTGCATTTTCGCTACGCATAGATGTTCGATTCCAATAAAATTTCAAGGAAGAAAAAAACTTTGAAGGCAAATCTAAAAAAAATACACAGGCTCAAAGCTTTAAAAATTCCACCACGACTTCAGAACGCGCGACTTTCAAATGCTGCAAGAAAATCACAATCTTCAGCATAAATTATAATGCAAAACTCGTTTGTCAAATCTCTTAATATTTCTTTGTAGAAAACGTTTTTCTGGTAAAATTAAACCTCATGTCACTGCATGGACACACACGTTTACGCGTTTCGCACCAATATTAATCACAGCCAGTATATGAACTATTCGCACAAGATTCTCCTGAATAACCGTCGTCACCGCAACGTAAAATCTGAAACTCTCGTGAATAACTCATCTCAATAAATCACAATTCTTTCCAATTATCAAAATAAAATAAAAATAGAAACCCGCGACAGAAAAACCGTAACCGGAGCGAAGAAAACACAAGCTCATGATGCAAGGTCAGGACCAAGACTGCCAAGCGTCCAGTTTTCCTGCTTCCTGTCTTTCCAGTCGTAAATCGCCCTTCAACTGAAGAAGAAAAAAAAACGAAGAAAAGAACTAAACACTGATACTTGGAGAGAAAAAAAATAAAGACAGATGCTCAGATGAGTCGCATGAATACGATTTTTCTAGTAAATCATATAACCTTCTTGGAAAGCAAATCCAGAAAGTACGAGTATACGTATATTATACGATGAATACAACACAGAGTGTGAGTCACGCTTTACCCGCATTTTCAGTTGTAACACACGATCTTGATTATTTTTTCTCGAAAAAAAGCGAGAAAATTCTTCATGCTGTGTGGAAGGTCCGCCTTGCGGGTTTCCTTTCCTGCTGTTTATAAACTCCATGAAATTAGAATAACGCATACAAAAGAGCTAAATTGTGGACTAAAAAAAATACGTAGAAAATGAAAGACAATTTAATTCGAATCAATATCCCAAGGCTTGGCCATTGGCTTGAACAGCTTCAGAGCTACCCATGTAAGCCTGCATGAAATCATCCAGCGATTTCTGAGCATGATCACGACTTCCTGCGAGTGCAGCAATCAAAGCTTTCTTTGCATAAGACACCTGAAACAATAAAAATAATGACAGCAATTTGCTATATGTACACAAATGTTGTGATTTGAAAAAAAATGTTTTAAACTTTTTTATTAATTTTAAATCTTTTTAAGGAAAAATGTTATACAGTATAAATATTTTTCGGTGGAAACAAAGCAATTGAAACAATTCTGGTAGTTTAAATTTTTTTACCTTTTATTAAACAATTCGAGCTTAGAATCACTTATGTTATGTGAAAAAGTTTTAAATTTGAGACAATTTATGCATTTTGAGAAAAATTTTCATTTCGAGATTTTTTTTAGATAATTTTGTTATTTGAGATAATTTTTAGATGAGTTTTTTTTTTATTTGAGATCCTTTACTTCAGATAATTTTTTAATCTGTGGTAATTTTCTCATTTGAGCTAATTATTAGAATTAGATGATGTTATGTATACAACCATTTTGATGTTTGAAACTTTCAGTTTATATAGGGGCAATGTTGCATAGTAAAGACATTTTCTTTATAATGAAGCTTTGTTCTGGTGCAAGAATTTTGCCATGAGTCATTTTATCATAAGGGGTTTGACGAGTTCACATAACAGTAAATATTGTTCTCAAATTGTTGTACAACTCTCATTTACCTCTGCGGCAAGCTCATCAGGGTTTGTGAACCCCGTAGAATTCAAGAGTCCGGCATGCATTTCATCAGTGGAATTCGAACAGGCCAAATACAAGGGCGTGAATTTGAGAATCCGAGCAAACAAAGAGCCCCTGGAGCAAAACTGGAGCAGGATCCAATCAATCATCGCAGGCAGGGCTCCCAACGTGTTCCCCACCAAGTTCATGAATTCCACTGCGATCTGATTCTCTTCCAAAATCACGCGACGTTTCCTCTCGGAATCCGACATACGGACAAACTGAATCTGTCAACCCAACGAGGCAAAAACGAAAAAAAAAGAATGAATAGGTTACGAAACGGTCATATTGGGTTCGATTTGAATTTTTCAAGAACTTATAGAAAGAGAATCACTGATGAATCCACTTATCGCCAGCATGATCAATAAGTGAGAGTCGGAACAGCTGAGTTCCATACAACTCAGTGCTGACCAACTCAGCGTCAGTCCAGATAAAAAAAAGAGAAAAGATCGCAGCTCTAGATACTGACAAAATCGGCATTTCAACCTTTTCTCATTTTCATTTCATAGCAAATTTTTCAAGTTTTAACTGAAACGTTCTACAATTTTGCCAAGTCATTGTACTGTAAAACTTTTGTACTTCGAAGCAATTTTGTTGCATAAGTCACTTCATTTGTTATTTGAAACAATTTTCTTATATAAAAAAATCTTTATTCGAAAAATTCCGTCATTTGAGATGATTTTCTAAGTTTATTTCAAACAATTTTTATGGATCGACTGCTGTACAACGGTTTTGCTACTTAAAGCGATTTTAATTTAAAATAATTATGATTTTTCCTTTGAAACAACATTATTTATCGGAATTTTTTTCATTTGAAACGATTTTGTTAGTTTAAAAAATGTTGCTATAGGTGAGATAATTTTGTTATGTAGAAAAATTTGGCTAGAGGAAAAAAGTTTCGTTTGAAATGACATTATTACAGTATTTGAAACCATCTTTTAAACAATTCATTTATTTGAAACAAGTTTTTAGGTTGAAACAATTCTGTTGGTTGAAACTTTTTTACTTGAAGCAATTTTGTCGTTGGAATTAATATTGTGAATGAATTTTCCTTTTTAAAATAATTTTGTTATGTAAGAATTTCGTTTTTTGAAACAATTGCTATTCTAATTTCAAAAATTCATTATCTGAACTTTTTTATATAATACAAGTTCGATCTTAGGGATGATTATTATTTACAACATATTTTGATAACAAAAATTAGTTTTATATAAATGTGTTATGAAGTAACTTATTTGTTTCATTCTGAAAGAATTTCTCTATATGAGTCATTTTGTTAACAGATCCTTTAGAAAGTATAGGGGCTCATTCTACAATGAATAAACTGCAATTTTCCAGCAATATTCCTTCCATGAAATTTGCAATAGCATTATCCTGCACCAAAAGCAAAAAAATGAAATAAAAAATAAAAATGAATATATGCTGGGTCATTCATCAGTAGCTATAAACAAAACATACAAAAACATTTGAAAAGAAAGGAAGAAAGGAAGAAAGAAAGAGGCAGGCAGGGAAGTAAAGTATACTGCTGTATGAAAATACGCATGATGTCCTACAGTATCAATGGTGTCATCCACGTTCCTCAGCGTCGACTGGGCCATGGACAACATCCGCATGACCTCGGCCTGCTTCTGCTTGTGTATCTGCACCAGGTCATCCGCCTGACGTTGCAGCTGTTTCCTGGACTCCTCCAACTGCTCATCAGTGAGCTGCAGCTTCGGGATCCACTCCAACACCGTGGACCGCGATGAGATGTCCAAGTGGGCCATGCGCAGGGCCTCGCAAATGCCGCTCAAATCGTCGTAGTCATTTTGCAGGGCCACCATGTTCTCGGCCAAGCCCGGATCATTCCCCAATTCCAACATTCCTTTTGTATCATCCTATAATATATAAATATATATTTATATACGGTATTTACTTGCGCATTCCCAATAAGTGGGGAAATTGGTGCACACTGGGGATTTGTTTGTAATTTTACACAGTGACCCTGCTGTGCACCTGAAGTGTACCAAAGTTCTTCTGTTGCACATGCATATCCCCAGTGTGCACCAATTCTGTGTTCACACCAGGATTACTCAGGGTCACATTTGTGAACAACTAAGTTACACCAAGGTTACAGTTGGTGCATTTGTGTGATGCTCCTTATATTTCACATTTGTGCACCAAGTGTAACCCTGGAATGGTAGCAAAATTTCCTCTGCAGGAGTGCACACTTGTAACCCCAGAATATCCCATATGCACCAGTTGTGACCCTGGTGTGCACTTCGTGTGGGGTCACAGCAAAAATAGCTCCCCACTTGGGATGAATACCATGCGCCCTTGAGTAAGGCGCGCACAGGGGTTTTTCAGTTAGATTTTTGGCTAAAATCTAAGTAAGATGTGCACCCCAATTTTTAGTGAATCTAAAACCTCAACTTTTCAAAAATAAATTTAAAAAATTTGGCTTTAGACATGAATTGAAAATCAGATCAAATTTTAACTTTTCAGTACAAACAAGTTTTCTTGTTACATTTGTTACAAATTTCTACATTATAATTAAGTATAATGCACACATATCTTCCTAAAACTTCTTGAAAAATTTGTACCCACTTATGACGCACACCCCTTTTATTTTTCTGAAATTTGAGAAAAAAGGTGTGCATAGTACTTGAGTAAATACGGTATATACTGCATATATACCAGGGTTGGTTCACAGGTTTTGAGACTTGGGACAAGCCTTGCATCAACCATACTTACTGTGAGTAACATACAGTGGACCCTCAGTTGACAAGCTTTTCACTTAACAAACTTTTGGCTTTGAGGAAACACCCCTCATCTGTTATTGAACCAACATTTGGTTAACAAACTTTTTCTGATGGGGAGAAATCCCAAATTTGAAGATTTAAACTTTTATTCTGAGGCTCTAATTTATGGTACAATAATCCAAGTGCAAATAATTCAACAATTGATGCACTGATATGAAAATTCTTCTTTTCTGGCTATTTAATATGTGCATTCTTCTGTTCTAAAAATTTTTTCAGGTACCTTATTATTCATATGTTCTCTTCTGTGACAGAATTATTTGTTTTTCTGTGCTTGGTCTTTCTAGTTTTTCAATTGTTACAAAGGTCTATTTGATATTTACTTGCAGCATAAAAAAAAAGAAAATTCCTTTTCCTCTGGCATTTATCCTACAGTTTGTGTTCCTCTAGTTGTAAAGCTTTTTCATTGTTTTTGTCAGTGATACTTGCAGATATCACCATAAAAGCATGCTGGGCTCATAAAAGATGCATCAGCAACTTATCATTCTAAATACGGGTTTTGGTCTTGAATATACAATGTTCAGTTGTCTTTTAGATTCACAGAACGTACGAAATTCTTCTCCATTGAAGTCAATGCAAAAATGAAATTCGGTTAACAAACTTTTTGGTCCACAGCAAACCTTTTTCTAGAACCAATTGAGTTTTGTGAATGATGAATGAACAGAAAGCTTCATTTTCCTCTTTTCAGCATTCACAAGGTTCAATCAACATTCCCACATTCAAACCCACTCCCCCACCAAACCCAAATCCATTCAAATGCTTTCAATCACTTCAGAATGGGGAAAAGAAAAAGCTGAACAGTATTGGGATACTAAAATTGAGTTTGTTAAAACAATAAAGGGTTCAATGTATATCATGTCAACGATTTACAGTAGAAACGTCTTTTTTTGTGCAATTTGGTGGGGGGGGGGGGGGGGTAAGCTCTCCTGATTATAACTATATGCAAGTGTAATTTTAAAAAGCAATAAATTTGATAAATAAATAATTGATTCGAAAAAAACCAGTACCATGTATTTGTCAAAAGTCGCGCCAACGTCCTTGTCCACCTTTTCGGTGCGGTTCAACAGCCCCGTGATTCGAACCCCGGGCGTCAAAGCAATCGGGGCATCTTTGGGTCTCCTGACTCCCATGATCAAGTGGGAAGGTCTGACGAAGCAATTGCGTCGCATCCGTTTCGAAACGTGGCCCATAACTTCAGCTCCTTCGCCCGGGGGCTTGCACGGGTCCACCGTGTCCGACATGTCGCATTCTTCCACATCTTCGTTGCATTCGAAGTCTGCGTTTTATATATATACATGTGAACATCCATCATACATTTTTATGATAGCACGACATTTTTATGATGAGTCCGTGGAATCGAAACGATCTCGATGTGAATTATATTGAAGCCAAGGTTGCCGTTTTAAAAATTCATTTTTTTCCATTTTTTTAGTGGGCACCATCGTGATGTGAGTACGGGATGATAACTAAAAAGGATTCCCGAAGTCATGTAAAAAGAAAAACTGTTCAACCTCCCCCCCCCCCCTGATGAAAATATTTAAATTGAGAGAAAATATTCAAGTTCAAGTTATTCTTAAGCCTCATTTGAGAAAGGATTACATGAATTGCAGCCGTAAATTTGCACTTCGTTAAACTTCAACTCCTGGACATCAAAACGAAAGTTCAACTCAATTAAGCCACGGTTGCATTTTCTTTCCTTATCAGGGTTCCTTAACATGAAGATTAGCACTAAGTCTGAATAAAATTACTTTTACATTTGTGAAACATTTTTTGAAGTATCCTTGAGGCAAGATTTTTGAGCATTAGGTATTAATTTGCCTTGTTTGAGACTATTAAATGTAGATTCATTTTACAATGATTATTGACTCTCAAGAATACGAAGTGAAACTATCCTAACACAAATTCAGAGTAAAGTTTAGATTTTATTTGGAATTGGTTGTCATGCATGCTCCAAAGCGGCACAGCGGTGGCATCTATCTGGCTGCAACTGGCCAAAAAAAAACTTGCTGCATTTCAAGGCCAGTGAGCCTTGCCAAAATTCAATTTTTGCAAGACTCACTGAGCCTCACTCAATGACCAGAAGTGGTCATCACTTCCTAAATTTTAAAACAATTGGCCAATCCTGAGGCAGGAAGTAAGCACCTGATTTCTTCCTGACCCAGTCTGAGCACCTGGGTATAAAAGCCTTCATTCCTTTTTGAGAGGAGACGTTAGGATCTTTTGTTAAAGGGCCTTTTTTAAATTACCTTTTTCAATCTTCTGAGCTAACCAAGCAATCTTACAATTGACTGTGCCATTCCAAACACCCATTTCTTTAACAGCCATATGACAATCTGTGCAATATGAGAATGAACTCCTCTGAAAAGAGCCTGAGTTCTTATTCAAAACTTGCATTCTGATGGCTGCACAATTCAATTCCTTTGTCTGGGATTCAATGGACCCATGACATTGTTCTTCATGCTTTTTAACATAAAAAGTTTATGAGGGCCCATTTACAATTCTGAATTCTTTTAAAACCTTGAAGAGATTTTTAGAGATTTTGATTTTACTGTTGTGACATTTTTGATCAAGAACGGGTTTTTTGTTTTGTACAATTTAAAATATGATTCCCAGGAATAAAAAAAGCATAAGATGAACCGAAGTCAAAGTTACAATTTTGATGCTTGAATCTTAAATTTTAAAATCAGCAGATGCCATATTTTCCTCAACTGCATGCTGAGCTTCACATTTTATCGGAAATTTCCAGAGAATTTTTTTTAGGAAAAGCAATAGGGGTTGAAGGTTATTTTATTTTTTGGGATATCCCAAGTCTTTTAATGCGGATTACGCAGGCAAAACATCAAATATTTCAAAATGCTGGTGTGAAGCAACATTTCCACGTTGGAGACATCTATAAAAATAATGAATTTGAAATAGATATTTGAATCATTCCTGCTCCTGGCTGGACAAATTTTCTAGCACAAAATACTGTACATAAAAAATATACATATGCGTTTTCATTTTAAGGTCCCTGCGTGATAATTTCAGTGTAAACCTATCGGTAATAAAGAGGAAAATTCTCGAAATAATAAGGGCGTATTTCTGCGCAAAACATTTCTTCAAAATGGAATGTGACCTTTCTACATGAGATAAATTCTGCAGAATCTCCATGTTAAGAGCCGATTGTCAGTGCGTTCTCTAACAATGCTGACTTAAAATATATATATATATATATATATATGTATATATTTAAATCACGTTTGCGAAATTTCGCAGCGCCGACGATCGCATCGTTGCCGAAAATATCTGCACAAGGTGTTCCCCTGGGAAGTAGCGAATATCGATCCGCTCCTCCACATTCGCGTTCCATTTTATCCAGCGATTCTGTACTCGATGTTTGCTCAAATGCTCTCATGTCGTATTCACGCATTATTCTGAAAGAAAGAGCATAAAAAAATATCCGTTTTGGATTTTATGCACAAAAAAAGGAGAATTTAAACTTACTGGGCGTCGTCAGGAATTATCTGTCGGGAATCGACGCGGTTCCTCATTGTTGGCAGCTCGTCGACATCGCTTGAAAACTGGCCACGATCCATGCTTCTAACATCATAGAATAACCAGCTACGATTGATTAAAACCTTTGCCAATTTGTACACCTCCAAAAAATTATCTTTAGCGAAAGTCACTGAAGCTGGCCTCGAATTAGCCAAACCTCCACAAGTTTCCGCAGCCGCACGAGATGAAATGAAACACAGACCAGGGATTTTTTTTCCGTACACAAGACTTTCCCATTTTCTTTTTCGACGAAAGCAGACCCTGCTTCTTTTTTTTCTATACAAAAGAATCGCCAAAAACACATAAAACACGGATCGTTCAAAAATCGTCGATAAAATGAGCAAAAAAATCGAGGGAAATTTTCGCCGTTTCATATAAGAGTTTTCTTCGTCACTCTGTACATGATCACAGATCATTTTGCGATCAACGAAAAAAAAAATGTTTTGCTTGAGCTGCAACCGCAAAAAAAAAACATTTATTCGATGAATGGTATAAAGTATTAAAATAAATTTTGCTCTTTGACTCTGAAGTGAATGCCAAAGCTGTGACTTCAGCTCACTTCAAATGCCTGCTACGAATCTTCTTCCCATCATGGCACATTTTGTCTAAAACTAAACAAAAAGCACCTATATATATATATTCATTAGATTAAAGAGTTAGCTATGGGTTAAGATAAAAAAATAAAGCTATTTTCACTGCGTAAAACCACACAGCGCAATTAATTGTTCATGCTTTCGGTGGTGGATCAACGTATATTTGAGCAAAAGTTTGCATGCATTTTTCTGATGAGAACGAAAATCAGAGCAAAAAAAAAAAAAATTCTATTCTCTCCGATTTGAATTTTTCTTTGATGCATTTAATTTATAAAGATGATTGAAAATCTGAAATGTCTCATCCTTGATTGAAACGCAGTCAATTTTTGAAATGCGTGAAAATAGGGTTTCCGCAGCAGCTCAAACTTCGGAAAGACAAATTGGCAGAATGCAGGCTCCATATATAATGCCTCTGAACCAAAACCCCACACATGAGCACAATACACGTTCTTTTTCTTTGTTTTTCTCTTCGATTTCTTCGCGTATTTCGGTAAACATCATTCAATCTTCTGCTGCTGACACACTCTGATTTCTCTTCCCTATACTCTTATTGAAACCTCGCTTCAATTTTCTCAAAATTTTGAAAGCTCATTTCGCGCAATTTGAACGAAGTCTTGAGACGCCCCACGAGACTCTAAAAAGTAAATTTCAATTTCCAACACTGATCGACGAATTTTAGATTTGACGATTTATGGTTTTATTTTACATTCCAGAATTTCATAATGTAGCGCATATATATAGAACTGTTCATTTTGAAAAAACAAGCCAGTCACAGTTTTTGTTTCTCCGCGATTGTTTCTTTGCTTCTTGAATAATAAACTCAAGAATCGTCTCAAATTTAAGAATAGATAATTTCAAATATAAATTGAATATATAATAATATATAAGTATAAATAAAACCTTGAAGAGTCAACGTTTGTAAAACATTCTTCCCTGCTGAATTTCCCATTAATGCCAAAATATCATCATTATTTTGCGTGAAGTTATTTTTTCAAACAATTTCTGAACTGCCGGATGTCATTGCGAAAAACCCTCTGATCGAATTTCGGCTCCGAGAGTATTTTCAAGTATTTCAGACTAGCCAAAATGTGACATTGGCACAATAACTGAAGTTCGTCTTATCCGGAAAAATTAATTTTGAAAGCCTTTTCATCTGAACCATGACTTAACATGTTCGCGTTCTCTTTTCTTGTTATAAAAATCGTGGAATTATTAAATTTACTTTTCGAATATTAAAATTATACACAAGGAAAAAAAAATTGCAGGACTTTCTGCGCTCAAGAACTTCGTTCATTCGCGACGATGAAAAGCGCAAAAAATAATAAAAAGAAAAAAAAATACAGAGTCAAAATTGGTTTTTAGTTTCTTTTGCTGCTGCCACAGCACCAATATGTCGGATTTCTTTTTTTTTTTTCCAACATACTGGGGCGCCATCATCAGCAGGGTTCCACCTCGATTACCGCTCGAGTTCCCACACGAACCCACGATTGTGGTGGTGCTGATGATGGTACGAATGCATCCTCGCCGAACTGTGACGAGCCAAATGCGCCGCCTGAAACTGGGCCCGAGGCGGCCCACTGTGCCACACCGGCGCCGCCGCCACCACCGCCGCCGCCCTCGAATTATTATTCCCGCTATTCGGCATCGGATTCCTGCTTCTATGCTGCTCCCCGGGTTGTCTCCTGTCCGTGTCACGCATCGAATAACTTCGATACTGAGTCAAAGCACCAGCACCAGCACCACCAGCACCAGCAATCGCGGTTCTCGGCGAATTCGTGGCACTGTTGAGACCAGGACCGAAACTGGATTCGCTGGAATCTTCTCCCGAGGTGCCGAGTCCCAGGTCCTTGTCTGAACTGTCGTAGGCCCGTTTCATGTTCGGTGCCCTGGCCAATTGAGCGGCGTCCATGACGATGCCACGATGATGGTGCCTGGTGCTGATGTGAGGACCACCGACTGCCAGGAACGCCACTATGCCTCTGTCGGTGTCCATGACCTTTTGCTGCTGCTGCTGCTGCTGATCATGATGATGGTCCTGATGATGATGATGATGATGATGCTTTTTATTCTTTTTATTATTGCGGCTGAGATGACATGACCCGGGTCCGAAGATGGACAACAGCACGGGCAACAACAGCAGTCCGTGCACGGCGCCGAAAAACATGACCAAGAAGACGATTTTGAAGAACGTGACGAAGATGTAGGACGGGGCAAAGACCAAGGCGAGGATCCCGAGGATCGTGGACACGGATCCCTGCAAAATGGGCAGTCCCAGGTGGTGGAGGGCGTCGCTGAGTCTTTCTTCCGGGGTCTCGGTTTTCGAGCTCATGAAGGCGTAGGAAATGTGGGCTGAGAAGTCGACGGAGAAGCCGATGCACATGATGAGGTTGATCATGGAGATGGTGTCGAGGTTCACACCCCAGAGGCTCATGTAACCCATGACCCCGATGAGGATGGACACGATGGAGAAGCCGACCCAGAGGGCACACAGTGGGTTCGGGATGAAGATGAGGGTCACTATCATCATGATGGCGCCGGCGACTCCGATGGACTGGATCGTGTATGGCTTAGTGTCCACCAACTGGAAACAGTTTTTGGAAAGCCAAGTGTGGATGAGCCATCTTTTTGGGCCATTGTTATTGACTTAATGAACAATAACCTCTTTAAGAAAAAAAAATACTCCCAATAATGATGACATTTTAATTATTGCTTACTCCATTCCAGCTGAGATCTCATGAAAACAGTTCTATTTAGGTTTTATTAATTTGAAGCCTTCCCTCTTTAAAACTTCTGAAATTTGAAGCAATATGTGGATGAACCATCTTTGGACCTTTGCTAACTTATTGAATAACCTCTGTTTAAGTAAAAAATCCCAATAATAATGAAATATTTTTGTTTACTCCATTCCTGAAATCTCCTGAGAACAGTTCTATTTGGATATTACTAAGTTGAAGCCTTTTCCACTTTGGAACTGCTGAAATTTGAAGTAGAATGTGGATGAACCATCTTAGGACCTTTGATAACTTATTGAACAACCTCTTTAAGCAAAAAAAAAAAAACTCCCAATGATGATGGGATATTTTTGTTTACTCCATTCCTGAAATCTCATGAGAGCAGTTCTATTTAGATTTTACTAAGTTGAAGCCTTTCCCACTTTAAAACTGCTAAAATTGGAAGCAAAATGTGGATGAACCATCTTAGGACCTTTGCTAACTTACTGAATAACCTCTGTAAGTCAAAAACTCCCAATATTGACATATTTTTGCTTATACTAAATTCCAGAAATTTCCTAAGAATAGTTATATTTAAACTGTAATAAGTTGTACACTTTCCCACTTTGAAACTGCTAAAATTGGCAGCAAAATGAGGATGAACCATCTTTGGACCTATAGGTGCTGGGTACTGCACCATGCTAACATGAACCTATAAAAGTCAAAATTCTGCTTAGGACACATGTGTTTAATCCATGTCTGAATTCTCTTGAGAACAGTGCAATCAAAATTTAACTAATTTAAAGACTCTCAACCTTTAAAAGAGCAAACACAAAAACTAAATGACACAGAACCATATTTTGAATAATAGGTGCTGGAACTTGCTAACTTGAACCTCTGTGAGTCAAAAACCGTGCTATAATGACACATTTCATTTGAACCGTGTGTCAAGTCTCTTATTGAGAACAGTTTAAGTTATATCTCACTAAATTGAAGACTTTCTCCCTTCAGACTAGTTTACATTAAGTTTATTTAGTTTTTTGTGCTTATTAAATTATTGAGATAAAAGATTAAGATTAAATTAAAAATGTAACTATACACGCTTCAAAAAGCATTTCGGGTCCCTTATGCTTTTGATTCCCCCATTTTAAAATTACAAATTTATTTAATCAAACAAAGTTGAAGCAAAAAGAAAATTAGCATGAGTGGATTTACAACTGAAAAAAAACTTTGCTGTTACCGAATTTGTAAAATTTATTTAACCTGTAAATATTTAATTTTACTGAAATAAAGCATTTCAAATTCCTTCAATGTAAAATCTGAAGCAGGAATGCAAGAAAAATCACCCTCCATTGATTTAATTAATTTCCAGGAAACATTGTATTCGCTAATATGAATTTTAAATTTCCAAAAGTTATGCTGATCATTTTATTTTTTTATTTCATTGGTGTGTTCTTGAATTCAGGCAGGTGATGCGCAAAAAATATACCATTCAAAGGTTTGTGACTTGAAGAAGTCTGAATTGCCAAAGTGCAATAACT